>BLKR01007202.1:0-41745 GCA_011170035.1 Teleogryllus occipitalis | reverse complement strand
GTCAAAAAACAACAACGATCGTTTTCTCTCAAACAGTGAAGTGAACAAAACGCTAGTGAGTGAATGTTAACAAACAGTGGCCCCACAACGGGGCAATTAATAAAAGACGCCACTGACGTCTTAAACGATACTGATTCACATTTGGTCAGCCACAATGAGGAAATAATGGAAGACGAAGAACCAACGCATACGCAACAAATTCAACACTTGCAAATGCAACTCCAAGTACAGCAACAACAGATGCAACAAATGGAGCAACACTACCAACAACAAATTCAGCAATTACAAATCGTACTCTCACCTCAACTGCAACAGCCGCAAATTCAGCAATGGCAGCAAACACAAGAACAACAGGTAATACAACAGCTGCATTCACAGCCGCCAACTCAAGTTCAACTGGGAACTACGCCACAAGATCAGCGACATTCCCAACAACAACAACCCCAGCAGCAATCCGAAGGAACAACTTCAGATGCAAATACCATTCATCCGGACAGTAATAACAGGACAAATAATGTAAGTACTTATCAAACAACAAATCCAGAAGTTTCTTCTCTGCCAAGTACTTCCGTTTCAAATGAAAATTATTCTACATATTTTTCAACTTACCATAACGATAGGAAAAGACCGAGATCTAATGATAATATAAATTACTCAGTTCAAACCGAAAATCGATTTGAAGTCCTAGGTGAAGTAAACGATAATGAACATAACAGAAACAATGAACCAAGTGTTAAAATTCCTCCGATAATAATACATAATTATAAAAACTTACATGTATTATTAAAAGATATAAAAGAAGTGGTTAAAGATGATTTCTCCGTCAAAACAATTAATGACAAGATAAAAGTTAACCTTAATACAATAGAAGATTTTAGAATTTTAAAATCTTTCTGTGCAACAAATAAAATTGAATTTCACTCATTTAGAGATCCACACAGTAAGTCATTTAATTGTGTCATCAAAGATATCCATGTGATATACAGTGAAACAGAAATTTTTAACGAACTGTCAAAATCCTACCCAGTGAAAAAGGTGTCAAGACTTTACGGTAAGAATCGTGAACCATTAACAGTATGTGCAGTAGAACTCGAAAACAATGTTAAAGGTAAAAGTGTCCTTAGTATGAATAGGTTCATTTACAGTGTTGTAAGAGTATTACCAAGATCAGTTAACAACAAACCAATCCAATGTAAAAATTGCCAGAGATTTGGTCACACACAAGCTAACTGCGGGCTACGTCCGAGATGCGTAAGATGTAAAGGGGATCATCATTACTCAAAATGTAACATCCCAAAAAACAGCATAACCCCTGTTTGTGTTAATTGTGGTCAAAGTCACACAGCTAATTGGAGAGGATGTGAATACTATAAAGATATTTTAAAAAACAAATTTAATAATTACAAAAGTAAAATTCCAACCGCCATTTCGAGCCAAAATTTACAACAAACAACCTTTCAATATCAAAATAGTCAATTCCCCCCAATGAGACAAAACCCACCAACCTCACCTCTAGATCCAGTGAGTAATAGAAGGGCCCCTAAAAACTTAAAATATAATTCTCAAAACTCAACCTCAACTCAACATTCAATGCCTAACAGTTGGTTTACAAGAAACTTAATGCATAACTCCCCAAACTCAACCTCGCCTCAAAATCAAATGAGTAATAGTTGGCTTCCTAATAATCCAATACATAACTTGCAAAATTCTCTTCATACAACAAACAACTTACCACAATATATAACACAAATTATTACCAACACTGTAAATCAAATCTTAAATATAATGCTCCCACAAATTCAAACACTTATTCAAAACTCTATTAATAATGGATCTAAACCATAAATCCCAGCTACTTAACATTTTAAACTGGAATGCAAATGGAATTAAGAGGCAGGAAAACCAACTTCGTTACTTTTTAACTTATTACAATATCAAAGTAGCCTGTATCAATGAAACACATTTACAACCGCACATTAAATTTTCAGTACCTGGCTACTGCACATATAGAAACGATAGATTATCTACAACTGCATCAGGAGGAGTGTTAATCTTAATACATAAAGAAATAAAACATGAATATATTAACAGTCCTACTAATCAAAATTTAGAGACAATTGCTATCAGAACAAAAGTTAACAAACAAAATATATTAATAGTAGCAGCTTATAAACCGCCTAATAAATTATTTCCACGTCAAATATATGAAGCTTTATTTAATTATAACTGTCAAATTATGATCATAGGAGATCTAAACAGTAAAAATAAAATTTGGGGATGTAATGTCACCACCCAGCAAGGAAGAAACTTGGCCAATCTGGCAGACCAATTAAAATTTAAAATTTCAGCTCCATCTGAGCCAACACACTATCCATACAATCCAAATTCAATTCCAGATATACTGGACATAATCATCACAAAACATTTTAATTTACCAATTTTCCAAACAGTAATACCGGAATTAGATTCAGACCATAATCCGGTAATAATCACCTTTCAACCTAATGACATAGCTGATTATTCTCCGCTTCCTACTAAGATTAATTGGTATAAATTTAAAGAATTGATCAATATAAATTACAAATACCCAATTTCTCTTAAATCAAAAAATGACATTGACCTGGAAATACACAATTTAACAAATCACATTAATTCAACCATCAAAAAAGTTTCTACATTTATACCTCGACCTTTCAATTCTTCATTAATAATACCTAGAAATATTAAAAATTTAATAAAAAGTAAACACAATTTAAGGAGATACTGGCAAACAAATCGTAGACCTGATATCAAAAGGAAAATTAATAAACTATCCAGAATTATCAAAGCGCGACTAGATCAATTAAGATATGATAATTTCAGGGACTTCATAAAACAAATTCACCCTTCATCTCGGCACTTATGGACCACAATCAAAAGACTTAAAAACCAAAAAACAAGTATTCCACAACTCACATATGGGTCGACAACAGCAAACACAGACAACGAAAAATCCAACTTAATAGCAAAACATTTCGAAAACTCATTTACTAATAACCCAGTTGTTAACCAGAATTTCAAAAAGGAAATAGAAAATATTATTAATCTTCAGACTCATTCTGCCCAAACCAGAATAAAATATATTTCGCCTTCAGAAGTAAAACACGAAATTAGAAAAACCAAAACCAAAAAAGCCTCAGGATACGATAACATCTCAAACAAAGCTCTCAAGGAATTGAGTATGAATGTTATTGCTGGAATAACTGCGATTTACAACGCGGCATTAAGAACAGGCTACTTCCCTAAAGCTTGGAAAATCGCCACAATCTTACCCTTTTGCAAACCCAACAAAAATCCTAAGAATCCAGAAAACTACAGACCAATAAGTCTGCTCCCAGCTCTCAAAACTGTTTGAAAAACTAATTCTAAAAAGACTTCAAGAATTTGTAGCAGAAAATAATATAATCCCTCCATCACAATTCGGGTTTCGACAAAATTATTCTACCACTCATCAACTTCTAAGAATTACTGAATTCATAGCTAATAGTTTCCATAAAAATCAATACACTGCAGCTATCTTCATAGACATCTCAAAAGCTTTCGACAGAGTATGGCATCATGGCTTATTATACAAATTAAAACAAAAAGACACCCCGGACTACCTTTTCAACATAATCAAAAGTTTCCTCAACGACAGAGAATTCAGGGTTAAAGTAAACCTTGCCAACTCAAACCTTCACAAAATTTCAGCAGGAATACCGCAAGGATCGCCACTATCGCCAACCCTATTTAACATCTTCATATCAGATATACCATTTCTAATTAATTCTCAAATAGCCCTTTATGCAGACGATACCGCACTTTTTGCCAAACATAATGTCTTACAAACAGCCATCAATCACCTTCAGGATGATCTTAATCTATTCACAGACTGGGCAGATCAGTGGAATATCAAAATCAACCAGAGTAAAACACAAGCAAAAATTTTTTCACTACGACAAATAAACCCTCACACACAACTAAAAATAAATAATATTCCTATTAAGTGGGTGGATAATTCTCAACCTATTAAATATCTAGGTGTTCTTCTTGATACCAAACTCAAATGGAATAAACATTTGCAATCTACAATCAACAAAACTAAAGCAAAAATGGTACAACTCTATCCAATAATCAATAAAAAATCTAATCTGCATTTAAATACTGGAAAATTAATTTATACATCGATTATACGACCAACGCTTACTTATGCTTGTCCAATTTGGAGAAATACCGTCAAAACTAACCTGAATAACTTACAAAGTACACAAAACAAAATCCTACGAAAAATAGTAAAAGCACCATGGTTCATTTCAAACACGCAAATTCATGACGAATTGCAAATCCCGAACATAACAGACTTCATAACAAAACAAGCCCAAAATTTTTTCGATCTACTTCCAACTGCATTAAGTGCCAAAGATTTCAATCTAGGTCAAACCGGAGAGCTAGCTCTCCGAATAAAATCAAAATTTCCAAGAGACTGGTTTCATCCCCCATAAATGAATATTGGGTGAACAGATCAAAATTATAACTACATATTTCAAATTCCCCAAATATAATTTTCTATTATCTGTCCTAAAAATCTCTATTAAAACTGAATTTCTTAGTTATCCGACGGGAACCCGCAGTTAGGTTGTAACCAAATGTTAAGGATCTGGTAAAAATTAACTCCTCTGAAAAACATGTATTGTTGAACAGATAGAAATAAACTAAAAAAAAAAAAAAAAGTCCTCTGTTTCATCGTTCTATTCAAGATCACTTCTACTGTAAATTCAGTAAAAAGGAACGAAGAACCAGCCTTGTGCCAATGAAACTAGACAGTATTAAATTGTCTGTAGCGCTCGCTCGGTATTTCAGTACGACAATTATCACTATCGTTCTCAAAACTTCTATTGATATATATGATGTCAGTACTTCCTAAATAAAACCTAACTGTTAATATTACAATTATTGTTTTAATTAAAGAAAAAATAAGGGAAGAAGAGCGAAAACTAACGCATAAAAATATTCCTCGAATTATATCATTGCAATAAACTGTAATGGGAAAATGAACTAGTTTGACAAGCACCCCAACAAAAGAGACTGAACAGACACCAGAGGAATCTCTCTCAAGAGCGGGAAAGTCAGCGGGACTTGCGAGAGTCGTACGAAACAAATAACACACGAATAGTGCAACATGAAACGCAGAGTTTATTCCCCAATCTAAAAACTTTCTTACAAAATTTGCGCACATTTCGCCGCGAAGTTCTGGCTCGCTCTCAGCAGCAGCCTTTGGAGACGAGCGAGGGTTCTTAGCCCGGCGGTAAAGTCGAGGATGCAGATGAGAACACGGACGTGGGTGTGGCGGTGAGGTAGGAGTGAGGTGGAGATGGGAAAGAACAAGATGGAAGAAAATGAAGACAGGTGGTAAAGACGAGAGAAGGTAATAAGGGATATGAGGATGGAAGATGATAAGTCGAGGGCGGTAACAGCAGGGAATGGTGAAGACAGAAGAGCGACGCCTTGACGGTAAAGAGTAATGAGGTGGTGAGACGGAAGATAATGAGGCGGGAGGCGGCGAGGCAGAAAACGGCAAGGTGGTGAGGATGCGAGGCGTTGAAGACGGGAGGCAGTGAGGACAGGTGGCGTGAAGGACGGAGGCGGTGAGGACGGGAGACGATAAGGAAAGGAAGTGGTGGGACAGGATACGGAGAGGATGCAAGATGGTGAAGACCGAGGATAATGAGGACGGAGGCTGTTAGGACGGGAGGTGGTGAGAACGGCAGGCAAAGACAAGGGAGGCGGTAGGACAGGAGACGATGAGAGTGGGAAACGGCGAAAACCGGAGATAGTGACAACGGGAGCAGTGAGGATGGGAGCCGGTGCGAACAGTGAGGACGACTGAAGGTGAGGACGAGAGGCAGTGAAGACCGACGGGGTGAGGACGAGAGACGGCGAGGATGAATGATGGCGAGGACAGGAGGCAGGGAGGTGGTGAAGACGAGGGGCGGTGAAAAAGGAGGCGGTGAGGACGGAAAGGCCGTGACGATAGGAAGCGGTGAGGACGGGAAGCGGTGATGACGGGAAGCGGTGAGGACGGGAAGCGGTGAGGACGGGAAGCGGTGAGGACGGGAAGCGGTGAGGACGGGAAGCGGCGAGGACGGGAAGCGGCGAGGACGGGAAGCGGCGGTGTGGACGGGAAGCGGTGTGGACGGGAGGCAGTGAAGACCGAGGGTGTGAGGACGGAAGACGGCGAGAATGGAAGATGGCGAGGGCAGCAGATGGTGAGGACCAGGGGCGGTGAAAACTGAGGCGGTGAGGACGGAAGGCAGTGACGATAGAACGCGGTGAGGACGGGAAGCGGTGAGGACGGGAGGCACTGACGACGGGGAGCGGTTAGGACGGGAGAAGGTGAGGTCAGGAGGCGATGAAGACGAGAGGGGCTGAGGATTCCCAAGCACTCACGGACGCCGCTTTCAGAGTCACCAACGCGGCGCAACTTTTGCGCAAATTGCATATCCCGAGTTATAATAGACTAATAAAAGTTGCGCGCAACTTTTCGCAGTTTTCTTTCTGATAACGCGCCTCACGCCGGCCTTTCTTTGTATTATCGCCCTTTTCCTTCTTCTCACTTCATTTGCATACTTTGCGGCTCAGCGTCGGCGGAGACAGCCCCACCTGCCAGGATTAGTTCCCCCGCCGGCCACGCCGCCGCGCTGCGAGCGGAAATTAACTCTCCCCGTTTGCGGCGGCGGCGGTGGCGGCCGGCGGCGAAGACGGTCCGAATGCCATGGCTAATTGCGTTTCTGGGATATCTGTCCGGGAGAACTGCCGCTCTGGAGGAGAAGGATCTAGGCTGCAGCGCACAAGTGCTTAGCACTGCTAGATAACGTGGACTAGCGTCTTCAGTATTACGTTGTCGGGGATGAAGGGATTTAATAGGATAATTTCTAATTCTAAGACTAGCGTGAGCAGTATTACATTGTTGGGGATGAAGGGATGTAATAGAATAATTTCCATGATGGAATCGTTGTAACAATAATGTTTCGACTGTAGACGTTGGTACGTTAATATATAACATTGAATGTGTGCCTTCTTGGTTCAGTAATTTATTGATTCCGGCCGCGTCAACTACTAAGGTCATTAGTCCCATGCGTATAGGGCGTGTTATATTAATGGTGTTGGCGATGTTCCTCTCTCAGATATCTCAGAGTAGGGCAGCCTGAAAACGGAACTATCGAATCAGTCGCTGTCAGCAGAATTCCAGCGACTGGCTGCCTTGATCGGTAGTTTTCCATTGTTTCTCTGTTCATACCAGGTGAATGCAGGAGCAATATCCTAACAAACAGGTCAGGGACTACACACGATCTTTCCTTCCCCTTCATTGCCCTATCGTCACCGCTTACCTAAATACTTACACTAACATGCTCTGTTTTACCACACGTACCGGGAGACCGGCTGAGGCGGTGCCCCGCTGGTTGAAGATTCCTGGTTGGGGAAAACTCTATAAACTGGCGGTAGGTCGGTACCGAATTTCACCATCAGCGTTGGAGTTTAATCACAACCACTTCACGAAGGAAAAATGCACTACACTAACGCGACAAACGATCTTAGCAGTCAACCCGCCCGGAATCACTAACAATCAATCACCCGGGACAAGCTCTAAGCGTCCGACTGGCCTCTTGAGATACGTGGTACATTAGTGCATGTAAGTGTAACTGTGTGAGAAGAGGAGGGGTCAAGGACGAGGAAGGGAAGATAGTGCGATATCCGTGGCCTGCTTGTTAGGGTACTGCTCCGTCGGCGGCAGTCGAAGGCCTGTCTCGACCTCGCTGTAGAGGGAGTGTGCTCAAAAATAGCTATGGTTTGAACTTCAGGATATGGGAGGCCATGGGGCGGGGAAAGTTCTGGGATGTCTGTTCCAGCTATCTACGGCTGAGGAGGAGAAAGATGTACACCCTGCCCCCACCCCGACGCCTTCCTCATCCCAACCTTGCTATAACGTGCTTCATGCTGCAAGACGAGGTTTCTCCGATCAAAACCAGGTGAATGCTGGAGCAGTACCCAAATAAATGGGCAACGGACCGTGCGTGATTTTTCCGTCCTCTTCCTTGTCCTATCCTCACCCCTTACACACACATACGCACAAACACAAACATACACTACACTACCACACATGACGAGACACCGGTCGGGAGCTTAGAGCTTGTCCCGGCTGGGATGGTGTCCCGCTGGTGGGAGATTTCTGGTTTGGGAAGACCCCGCTAGTCGACGGTAGGTTGGCGCCGGATCTCGTCGTCCAACATGGGAAGATCACCACTACTTCCCGCGATAAGAGCATGCACCACGGAGCTGATGGCCTTGACAGGTGATGTGGCGGAATCACTGATCAATCTTTCATGCTGCTGGAGAATGTTGAGTAGCATCTTGGGAATGGAATAGTGTAATAGAACAAGTTCTTTCTCCTTCGGATTATTCTAGATTGGGTTGAAGGAAAAAATAGAAAACTTTGAATGGTTATTAGATAGAGTAGGCTTAATAACATATTTTTTGAATGAGACATGTAACAATGTTAACACTGCAAGCCCCCGGTAGTGGCTGTATGAGAGGCGATTTCTCTTTTGACGATTTTTGGAAACGTTTCTTTATTCAACTACAAAACCTGGTTTTCTTAATTTGAATAATTCACTTGTTGAAATAACTTCTCAAGTTTTCATTAAATTTAAAATTAATTAAACGTCTTTTAAGGACAATATAAGATCCTGAACGCTTTTTTGAATACTATGTTATTACAGGAGGTATGCTTTATCAAAATACATATTAGCAGAGATTCGTTTACTCTGAAAACATGTTAATTTGTAATTTGATAGATTTATTTCTATATTTTATTCCAGCGGGGTAAAGCATACCATATCTTTTAATTATTTTTGTGTGTAAAACAGTCTAAGAAAAGAAACCATATTACGAGTAAGTGAGCTTTATTCAGTTCATAATAAATCTTACTTAGGTGAAGACCTTTAGAACGAGAATGTGTACATGAGGTAATGAATGCAAACAGATATTCATATTCAATGTATTAAAATATGTGTTTCTTTTTGCAGGTGAGCATTCGAAAAAAATCTTCCAGCGTTCATCCAGCTGTAACGGTAAATTTATCTGCTTATTCTTTCTCTCAATAAAATATTCTTTTAAATGAACATTGAGAATGAAACTTAAAAAGCGACGGAATCGGGGTGCGATTCATCGAAAAGGACTAGCCATAGAAAATACATCATTCGGAAAATAAGATAATGAAGATTCTTTTATAAAGAAGACACGATGCTGTAACACATAAATGGACAGAATACAATCTTTCGACAAAAGTCAAGGAATCCATGAAATCAGGGTTCGCGCGAAGAATAGATGAATGACTGTGCGCTGTAAGAGGTTAACGTCGTAAGGTCTGTGGACTTCCTGGCCACACAGAAAGCTTTGTCGTGCGGCTACAAAAGAGCTTCCCTCTGTGGTGACTATTCCCGTTAATTTGCGTGAAATGAGCTGAAGGTGAGTCGACGTTTTGCTCAGTCTCGTTTTAACGCCTTACCTATAAGCCTCCTCGCGTATTCTAAACTACCACAGAAACACACGCACGCACCCGCGATCATGGACGCACGAGATATTAAGTGTTGAAAATGCCTGAGAAACATAAGAGTACATCTGAAATAGGAATAGAACACACATTATAAAACCAACGCTTACTGACAATTAATATTAATTAGCTTATCCTGGAATCTTCGTTGGGTAATTGCATGTTAAAAAAATTATTTGTGATGTAGAAGTTCATAATAAAAAATTTAATCAAATCACAACTGCCTGGATCGTCCATATTTCCGGGCAGAAACATGAAAAGTCATTGATAGTTTTGTTTCATGTATATAATTCATTAAACCATTAGGGTTACTTATCGTGAATCTGATGGTCAAGTAATTTAATTTTTGTTGTGTCGAAAAAACTTTTAGAAATTCGCGCGTTTCAACACAGTAAGCGCCTTGAAATCCCACAAATTAAATCGGTGATTTGAAAAGGGAAATAAGCCCTTGTTCCGTAGTTCTGAGAAAAAACTACACTTTAATAACATCCACAGTTGGCATCTGAGGCAAAAGTTGTAGAACTAGTAGTTATTGATTGCTTGGGATAATCTGGGACTTCAGATTTGCATTCCTGCGAGGTACAGAACAGTGTTTTATATTGGGATTATTTACTTTATAAAATAATTTTGAAAACCTTTTTAAAAAACATTTTTATTTCTTTATTTTGGATTTATGAAACAATATAATCATAAAATAAATATATAATAATCTGAATTACCATAATGTGCTAAATGGCAATGAAAAATTCTCTTATTAAGTGAATAATATCAGCATCTACTCATCATCGATTTCCACTTGATTCTGTGGATATGTCAAAACTGTGTAGTAGAAATAGAGATATTCATGTGGTATGTGTATTACTATTTTATGAACATCGGTTATTGTCTTTTTGTTGATTGGAAGAACAGCTAAGACATAAACATTTTAGAAAGGCAAATCTGGACGTGTCTTCGCTTTTGCCCGTTGGTATATATACTCACGTGCCATGAGGTAACCAAAATATTCTCTATTGTACGTTAGCTCCTTTACTTGGAAAAAGTCACATCAAGCTTACAATGAGGTCTGCCAGAATGAGCAAAAGACTAGGTGGCCTTCTTAAAATAGATTACCAGGTTTTGAAGTCCAGGATGTCCTCGGTATCTATTACTATTGTCAATAAAGCAATTAGTCGTTTCCTAGCTGATAATACCAGTTCTGTGTGAGGATCAAAAACTAGTTCTGAATTTCTTACTCTTCTTCAGAGATTAGAAATATTAGGTGATAATAGAACACATAATTAGGAGAAGATTAATTTTTACACTGATCTGTAGCTTGAAGAATAACAAAGAAAATATATATTTCCACTCTTTCTACGAAAGAAAGTGGACTTATTTCCCTTTTAAAACCACCAATTCAATTGTTTTCACTTTATAATTCTTCCAGAAAGATTCAGAAGGATAAAATTAATGCAAATAAATGCCGCTGGTCAACAAGAATCGAATGAGCAAATCTTCACCTCTGTAGGCGTCTTGGAATATTTTAGATGCTTTAAATTCCCAAAACAAGCTATTCTTTTTAAAGAATTGTTTCGGAATGTTACGGAGCATCCGGAAAAAATGTTGGAAGAATTTTCCCCCTCGTAGATCATGTGGCGTAGGATGTCACCTTACGTGCCCCCAATGGCAGAACGGAAGAGGGGATAGGAAAGGGCGGACACAGGCAGGTCTCCTGATTTCAATTTATAGGACAATAATGTAGATTAACGCAGAAATAACGATTGAAACTAAGAGCACAAGAACAACACATCCCATTGCAGTAAAACTCTTTGAACATTCAGTCTCGTAGAAATGTGCATATTTCATTGCTAAAAGAAGATATGTAAATTTGTCACCGATAACGAAGGTAACTACAATTAATATCAGCAGCAAATTAATTCATGTCGACAGTGAGTACTTCCACAATAGATTATTTTCTCCATCACTCAAGACCTTTACAATGAACGGCTTGGCTTATTAATATCGAGTGAAAAGTCCAGATTTTGCACGCCTTACAAGTTGTTTCTTTTCGGAAGTAGGTACAAGCCTGACAGCATGTATTGAATGTAACGGAGAACAGATTTTACAATAACGTTTTATTTTCTGCAACAACCTTGTTCTTTTTTGTGTTAAGCTTTAACAAGCTTTTGACACATATTAACCTTTGTTTAATAGAAGCTAGTATTTATCTTATTATTTAAATTTGAATGAAGACGGTTACTATCTTACAGTGGTTGAATGAAACCATTCGTTTTCGAGATTCCATTCTGTTTCCTTCCTTTAGACTGCTAACGTGTCAACGAAGTCACCTCCGCCCCTCATCGTCACTATTCTCTTTCTCGCTGGCACAGCGTACGATGTCATGTTCGCGCAGTTGGTAATGATTAATGAGCACAGACCTCACGTCCATAAGGTGACCGTGTTCCAACACAGTAAACGAATGGAAATAAAAATGAAAGAAACGCACTTGTACGAATGTTAAAAGAGAAAAATCAAATCTTTCTACGATCGCTCTTTATATTCAGATATTCCTTTGGTATCCTAAACCGCTTTCAAAAGATAAGCATTAACTGCATGTTGTTGGGAACCATTCAAAATATCTGACTGAAAACGAGGGTACATACTGCTTAGGCAGTGTAAAGTGTTGTAATTCTGCGGAAAAAGAGGATTTTTCAACAGAAAAAATTTTATTTCTGGACCCTGGTAATGAAACAGCGGATAAACTTTGTTTCAAAATATGGTAAATTACTTTCTCTAACACGTTATGTAGTGAGAATCCACGTTTAATGGGTTCTTGATATCGACAAATCGGTTTACAACAAAATGGCTGTCCGTCGCAATAACACTCGAGGCAACCGTAAGTAGGGTATTTTTTGGGGGCTGGGGGGTAGTTAACATGAAGCCTTAATATTTTCGATATTTTCGCAAAAATGGCTACATTTTTTAAAATTTAATATCTTCCTCGGATAGAGCAAAATGTCTTATATGAAATGAATGAAAATGTAGGCTTTGCCAGCGTTACAATCCAAAAGCCACTATCCAATCATACAATAACAATGCCAAATCTACCAATTGTCAGTAAATAAAGAGCTAAGTTCGTAGCCGTTTGCCTTATCACCGGAAAACGTACCAGTTCGTAGCTCGACAGACAATTATCCAGTGGGGAAAAAGTAGCACTTGCGTGGTCAGCGTGGCGGTCACAATAACAGTCTCTAAGCACACTCAATTTCTGTCACATACTATTCTGTCTTTTTGGGCGCAAGCCGCCCATTATATACCGGTCGTCGACGCTGGCCCAGACTCGCTCTCGTGGCTAGATGTTCGGTGGAGCGGGTAGTGCCTCGCTGCTCCGCATACTTTAATATAGAGCGCGCATGCGAGCGCGCCAAGGTCGAAGTCAGTTGTGCCTTACATTCAAAAAATGTAAATGGATATGAGTCATTTTGCGTATTTTTTAAATTTTCGAAATATGAAATTCGAAAGGTCGCACACTTCTTTTTCTAGAATCTTTCTGTTCTCTGATCGCAATACAAGAATTGAAACGGCTCTACATCAGTTTGAAATTCTCAGAATAATTAATCATTTTTGGGCGGGCTATCTGGGTGTATGGAATGAAGTTTTAAATTGTAGAATTTGTCATGTATTAGCTTTAAATGAACAAGATTTTGCTACGATTGGTAAACCGTCTACTTTTCTATACAGGGAAAGTATTGCAATGCCGTGGCAAAAAACGGAAATTTTTCGTTAGAATTGCGAGGCCTTGATATCGAAAAAGTGGATAAATCTTGTCCCAATGTGTAGTACTTCCTCTAACACCTTTAGTCCGAATCCACGTTTGGGGGTTCCTAATACTACCAAAATATTTGTATACGGTAAAACACCCGTCCGTCTGTTTGTCTCTCAACAACGCCTAGTGTAGGATTTCTGCCAAAATTGATAGTCTCTGATGGATATAGCTGAGACCACGATCCCTTGAATTTGAGAACAATATTTTGACTTTGGTTATACTTCACCTAAACAACATTTTCAAAATATTCACGATTTCAAAACTACATTATTATAGTTTCGTTCTTATTATAGAACGTAAATATTCACGTTCTCAAAAATGGCTCTACATTCTTCTTCTAATTTGTTCTTGGGTAGAGGAAAGGACACATAAAAAATGTAAAAAGTTATCGTTGGATTACTTTAATGATCGAAAATATTTTTAAACATTTGAAATAAGTTTTAAAAAAGGCCAGAAAATACATGTTGTTGTAGCACCTAGTTTTATTTTAAAATTCTGTTCATGCGTTCGCCGAGACGTTTTCTCTTCAGAGAGAGTATTGTAATGTTGCTGCACGTTAGTAAAGATATTACGTAAGTAGTATGCGAAATGGTCAAACGTGTAACGGGAGCGAAGGTTTTGTCCCTTCCAAGGGACATATGTTGTTCGTTCGGGGAAATGTTTATTGAGACGTACCAATTTTCCCAGTAACCGAACCGCTTTCTACTTCTCGGATCTACGTAAAATAAGATTGCTCTCTTCTTTGATCTTCAACATTGTATGTCGGCCACCGAGCTCCAATTTTCTAGCCTCTGCAATTTTCTAACCCCGAACTCATCTGTTCCCTTTCATGCGAGAACACGGGTTTGGATATTTAGGAACGGGGCTCACAGTTCACAGATATGCATGCATCACGCGAAGGGAGTGGTATTTTTTAAGTAGAGAGATAATTCTAAATTCGCTACATGCGTGAACAAATTTGTAAACGAAACACGTACAAACATAACAACAGAAATGGATTTGTATTAGAACACTTATTGCAATTGTACGATGTGTTGATATACACGTTTATTTTTTGATGGTCTATATCACAAACTTCTTTGCAACGAACAAGATGTTAATCAAATATAACAGACGATCGTTTTTTGAACCACGTGGTTTCCTTATTCAAAGACATAATGTTATTCGTTGGAGTTGCACTTGAACAGAATAACTTTCTTTGCAATATGCCTTACTTACAAGAGAAACTGTGTATGTTTATGAATGTAAACGATTCGACCCGAATGTCCAGATGGCGCGCTTGACTGTCGGCGCATCTTTTCAATATCTGCCAGTTGATCTATCAACTTTGCAATGGCTCAGGAAGTTGGCAATGAATTTACCCTGCATGAAAGGTATACGCACAATAGAATCCCATATGTTTTTACTTTCTCTAAATGTCCACCCTTGTGAATTCAGGAATAAAAGAAATATGTTATAAATAGCCTTATGAATGTAGAAGAAGCGAATGAATAAGTATGACAATGAATAAGTATCTAAATGCGCAGTTCTACAGAAGAAGTGACACGACAGGTAGGAAAAGTTACTGATAATGATGACCAGAAGTCAAACTATATATATATAT
The DNA here is from genome assembly GCA_011170035.1 of Teleogryllus occipitalis. Lineage (NCBI taxonomy): Eukaryota > Metazoa > Arthropoda > Insecta > Orthoptera > Gryllidae > Teleogryllus > Teleogryllus occipitalis. The sequence continues at coordinate 26,712 of BLKR01007202.1, read as the reverse complement.
ATATATATATATATATATATATATATATATATATATATATATTATATATATATATATATATATATATATATATCGTTATGCTAAGCCTGCAACGTCTCCTTCCTCGTGGGATATATTGAAGTGCTACAGCCGACAATGTCTCATTTGGCATCCTTTCGCACCATGTTCGCACCGTATCTTCTCATTAGTATTGTTTCTAACACAGGCGTCACATTCAGCTCTTTTCTTAAATATACATTTCTATTTTTATTAAGAAGGGTGTATTCTTCAATGATTTTAAAAAAATATTTCTGTCGCCTGACTTCTACTTTAATCTCTTTTCAAAATTACTTTCGATTCACTTTCGTATGTAAGTGCAGGAAAAGTAATAATATTAAAGAATTTTATACGGGTGTTTTTACGTGTTTTGTTTTTTAAATCTCTGTTTTTCTACATATATAATCTAAACTTCGTCAAATTGTGAGGCTCCTGAGACACAATGTGTTTTAAAGTATGGTAATAAGAAAGATGGAATATAATGGTACTAGCTGGTCTGTGCAGAAACTCCGCACTTTGTAAAGTTCAAAGAAAGTCTCATTTCGTAGAATACTGCTTAAGAGACAAATTCGGTCCCGCCTGTCCTACTTCATTTCTCATGTCCCCACACATTCTCCACATGTCCGCATCAAAACGTGTTTCCTCAAAAAACTCAGTTGTTTCTTGAGGGTCACGAAAATCAGATTTTAGACTGATTGACCTAAGACACATTGTTTCGAAGTGATCCACGATAATAACGTATAATAAAGTATTCTCTTTGTAAGTCATAATTTGCAGAATTAGGTTTTCCATCTTAAAACTGTTGAATGCAGGACTGCAGAATAATTTCCTGTCCAGCAATAGCATACTTGCAGTTTTATGTAGATTATTTCTCTCAAAATGACAAAAGTCGCCATCCTTCCTTAGCGAATTACTCGTATAGGAGGTTATTATCATAGCCAAAAGAAGTTTTGAAATGTGAAAATCTAAATATTAAGGAAATAGATTTAGAAACAGTAAGCCAGGAGGACCAATAACCGTATGACGTCCTTGAAAGAAAACAAAAGCGCACGTAAAATACACATCGCGTGCGAGGCAGTAGTAAACCCGAGAGAGATGGGATGTGAACCTGACGATTGTTAGATTAGTGATTACGGGTGTGTCGACTGCTGAAGTTAGACATGAAGCGTCAACTGCTAAGACTATTAAGTTTAGACATGTGCGTCAACTGACAAGGCTATTAAACACGAACTATTCCTCTTAGTGTAGTTCACGTTTTACATCACGAGAAGTATCGCGCGAGTGTTCTTTCTGCGCTGTATGGCAGGATCAGGCGCAGCTTCGTGAGTTTTCCCCATCTAGGTATCTCCGCCGGGGGGGGAATTGACCCAGCCGGAACAAGTTCTGGTATCCTGACATGTCTTTAGTGCATGTGCGTGTAAGTGTATGTAAGTAAGGGGTGAGGATAGAACAAGAAAAAGAGAGGGAATATCGCGCGAGGTCCGTCGCCCGTTTGTTAGGTATTGCTCTGACATTTACCTGATGTTGATCGGAGAAACCACAGAATTCTACCAAACAGCGCAACCGACCGCTAAAATTCTCCTCCAGACAGCGGCTGAATTCGTCCTAGCTGTCTAGCCCTGCGTGTCGACAACCCTGCCACAGTCGGAACTCGAAACCTAGGATCTGTCATAGGCACTACAGTGACATCAGTTGATACCCTGAGCCACCTTTGCTGGTTCACAGTGCCGATGAAGGGCGTGGTGGCAGCGGAGTAGATGAACGGTGTTGAAGTAAGTCCACAACAGAGCTACCGAAAGAGATCGCTTCAAAAGCTAACATTCAAATCAGCTACTACTTTGCACAAATTGAAACACATTACCTCTGCCTGCCGCCGGCCACGTTTGCTGTGTCGATGCACATTACATACGGGCCAGAGAGGGTAACATGATGCCATCGCTTTGAAATGGAACATTTATACACAATCACAAATATTGCAGCTAATGGACGCGGCGAGTGATTTTGTGTGGACTGTGGAATGATATTCAAAGTTTAGTCTTTGTGTAGAAGCTGCTTTGAACATTCAGCTATTACACACGTCACTACACATCTTGAATTATGAGGGTCAATGACAGGAATGCGGAGGGTTCCATAGGGCTGAATGTAACATTACTAAAACGCTATTTGGATGAAATAATGTAAACATTCATAGAATACCTTCATTTTAAATTGTGTCTTTCTAGGAATTAAATGGTCCATAAAGATGCTTCTTATTTTCTGTCGTCATTGTTTTATATTCGAAGTCTAACTCCTTGCCTAACGGTCCAGGAATAGGCATTAATAGTAATTTACTAGAATAGTAAATCAAGGTCATCTGTTTGTGTGGAAAAGACAATTTGAAAAGACAAATAAACAATTCGTTTTCTTTCCGTACTGTCGAGAAGACTAGTGTAAATGTTATAATAAAATTAGTTTGAATTAATTTACTTACGTGAATGGTGTTCACTTCGTCAAAAAGATATCGTCATAAGAATAAGCAATAGCAATAAAAGACAACGATAACATTCACTCTACGTGACATCTCATTCTTTAAGAACACTGAATTTCTCATATTTAAACAATTCAATCAAGTTCACTTAACAAGTTAATTTTATTGAATCGTAATATCAATTTATGTTCACTTAACAAGTTAACTTTATTGAATCGTAATATTAATTTATGTTACATAAGAGGTGGTTAGGCAACTTCTTGACAATGTTACTTTGTTGTGCTCCTCAGAAGTTTCTTTTGCGAAACATTTACTCGTGCTTAAAATTTGACATTATAAACTACTATCTAATGCTCAAAAGATAAACCTAGTCACATCTGCGCACATTTAGGCTACTTCGTTTTGACATTTCTATTATTTATTTATTACACAATGCTACTAATCATAACACATTGGTGTACATTAAACTAAGTTTGAAGAAATAATGAAATTGCTTCCTGTTTGTAAAAAAATGTCTACATCAATGAGAAAGACATAGTTCTATTAACTCACCTCTTCAATCAATGACAGATCATTTCCAGGATGCGTCATTATTATGTTAGCTTCTTTCAATGAGACGGCAAAGGTGACCACTTCTTCAATACTCTGTCCAGCTTCCACCATCGGAAGTGAAGAGAACCTTCGTGTCCCTGCATCGTCCAACTTGCTCGCGTACACGTCTGTAAAAGAGGCAGAGTCTCCCGCATTTGCACACCACCTTCCCTTTTATCTTCCACAATGAGAGTGAAAGAGACATTTCTGTCACGTCCTGTCTTTAATGTTCTTCAATGTTTGAGCGAGAGAGAGAGGACGGGAGCGAGAGAAAAGGAGAGAGAGAAATGGAGAAAGAGAGGAAGGAGAGAGAGGAAGGGAGCGAGAGAGGAAGAGAGAGGAAGGGAGCGAGAGAGGAAGAGAGAGGAAGGTAGAGAGAGAGAGGGACAGAGAGAGAGGAAGGGAGAGAGAGAAGAGTAAGTGAGAGAAAAATAATATAGAAAAAACTCAAGAATGAGGGAGAGAAGAACAAGAGTGAACGAACGAGTAACAGAGGAAGAGGAAGGGAGAGAGAAGGATAGAGGAGCGAGAGAGGGGAATAGAAAGAAAGGGAGAGAGAGGGAGAGAGACAGGGGAGAGAGCGAAGAGTGAAGGAGATAAAGGAAGGAGTGAGGGAGAGAAGGACAAGAATGAACATGAGAGAAAGGGAAGAGTGAGAGAGAAAAAGACTAGAACGTGGAAGAGAAATATAAGAATGAGGAAGACGAAGACAAGTGTGAGAAACAGAAAAACAAGTGAGACAGACTGATGAGAGGGACAGAGGGAAAGCAAGAAACAGTGAAGTGCGTGGAAGCGCCTTCCCGTCCCCTCAGTACATCCATTCCAAAGCGACGCCAACCCCCCCCCCCTTCGTCACCGAGCGCGCGAGCTTCGTGCGCGTGCCGCCAGCTGGCGACAGCCGCGCGTCGTCGCGTCGGCTGAGTATCGGCTCAGGCGCTTCTTTGCGGCCGGGAGCCGTGACGCGCACGGGGGGGGGGGAAGAGGGGAGGGGGGCGAGAGGTAGATAAGCCGCTTACGCCGGTGGCAGCGCCATCCGTGTCATGACGCATCCGCTACCTGCGCCGCCACCCGACATCCAAGTGCACGGAGGCAGGGAATTAGCGGGTGGAAGGAAGACGCCAAGGTCACCGCTTGGACGTCCAGATTTTTATAAGACTTGAGTATTTTCTTTACTTCTTTATTATGACATCACGTCTAAGTCTAATGGATAGAATGGATAATTGATTTGAATGATAAGTCATTATACAGATACGATAGAAATATAAATAATAAAATATATTATATACGATAGAAATGATTAAATAATAAAATGCGAGGTAGGTGAAACAGGAGCACCACTGGTTGAAGTACCTCGATGAGTAAAACAGTTCCGGGTGCATCGTCTCTGATCGGAAGTTCCGGGTTTTTCAAATTGCAATGTAGAAATCTAAGAATGGGACTGATTCAGCCGCTGACTAGAATTCTACTAGCCGGATGATCTGATCAGCAGTCATTTGTGTTTCTTCGATGTATACTGCAGGAACCAAACAAATGGACCGCGGACCGCAGGCAATCTTTCCTACCTCTTTCTTGTCCTATTCTCACACTTTACTTACACTTACATACACTTCACGACCAGACATGTCGTGGGACAGTCAATAGCTTATAACGCATCCAGGCTAGTACGGTATCCCGCTGGGGGAGATTCATAGAGAGGAAATCCAGCAAGTCAACGTTTAGGTCGGCGCCGGATCTCGCTAACAACTATACCGCCATATAGCGCCTAAAACATGCACTACACTCACGAAACTGATTGCCAAAGCAGTTGAAGTCGAAATATTCACACGCTCACGGAAGCACACATGGATATTCCTCAACAAATTCCAATTGGATGAGTCGAAAAATGGATCTTGGTACTCAAACACAGATGGATAACTATATGATCTCTATACAAGACGCGTAGCGAATGCTTTAAAGATCAAAATCACATTACATTGTGGCTGTGTTTTTCGATGGTACCCTATCTGTTGTATTGAATCGAATTCCCTTATTTTACGTGGCGAGACTCAGAACATGAAGCCTGCTCAACCGTCCGACCACGCAAATTTCGTTACGCTCCTTTCACCAATTAGGGAAGAAAGAAGGTATTACTTGGGCGACGAAACAGGCAATTTGAATGTAGCTCAGAGGCTTCTTTTAGGCTTGAAGATCTTTTCAATGCAGTATGTCTACTGTAATAACATGGGGCAGCCGGCTTTACTTCCCCTCCGGAGAAGAGCGCACGAACGATTATTTGGCCCTTGTACGGCTTCCATCGGGTTTGAACCCGTGAACTTGAGTATAACAGTCCAATAGGTTAATAATTACACCACTGCCACCACCAGTGTTGCTGAAACGACGTATAAATTTGATCACCCAAAGCACTCTCTCACTGTGACGAATTGTGGTTGCAGGAGAGAAGCAACAAGTAGCGTTACCAATAACGTTCAGCGTTCACGGCTTCACCTCTCTGCAGAAACTCCTTGAGAATAATGCATTTTATTTCGCAGAGGATCGTTTCGTTGCTTGAGTTGGGTCTTGGCTGGCAAGTCTGCTTGTAAATGATGACATATTCACATTTTAGTAATGCAATTGGCATATTTCTAGAAATCACACGGCTCACTTGTTCCACTTTTAAAAATGGGAAACCGAGTTAAACCTGCCATTAGTTTGATTTGAACCTGAGTTTCTAATAAAAATCGATACGATAGAACGTACCTGAAACGATTAAAAGCAAAATTTCCCGACTGGCGAAAAATTCATCACTTTATCGGACACCTCTTTTCAGCATCAAGAGAGGAGTACTCGGCTGTCGAGAGTAAATCGATCAACGCCAGCAGCATTCTGCGTGGACCAATGGCTTACGCCACTTCGTTCCACCGCACGTGTTTCCAGGAAGCGCTCAGTTTACAGTGTGTTGCTGACGGAGGAAGAGGGGAAAACGTTCCTGGAAAATACTTTTTTACTATCATTCTCATCTCGTATTGGATTCTGGTTTTGGAATGCTGTGGAAGAGAAGTAAAGTAGTGGCTGTAGAAAAGTGAGCTTGCAGGTATATTTATTCATGTATTCTATTATTGTTTGCAGCTTCGTCGTTATTTATGAGAGAGTAGTAAGTGTGACTTGTCACATAATATTTTTTTCTTTTTTTGCACTTTCTCAGCTTCTATTATTCAGACATCACCTTATTTTTCTTCCTCTTTTTCCTTTCTCTTCCTTCTTCTCCATTCTCAGTTCCATTGTAGAAATCACGACCGTTAATAAGTAGTAGGAAAATGGATCACGGGATCGGTCAATTAATGGATTACACTAGTTTGCCAACGTTTCGGAATATTTTATTCCATCATCAGGGCTAACAACCAAAAACACAATCACAATAAATAAGGACAAACTCTTCTGAACAACAACATACAAAAAACATGAATGAACATACATGTGGAACAATAATTACACAGATAACTAAATAAATAAATACATTATACACAAATGATACAAAGATACAAAAATAGATACAAAAATAGATACAAGAAAGATACAAAGATACAAAAATTTTTAATAAAAAAAGGGTAAATAAATAAATGAATAATGATAATGAAACCGGATACGCATGGTTCCGGCATGGAGTTGCTTAGCACGTGGTCCTGACAATACAGTGGTTTTTCATTCACTTTCTTGCGGGCCGTGGCCATGGTCGGACCTGCTATGGACGTGGGTGCTTCAGCAAATCTGTATTGGAGTTGTGCTGTGGAGGAACATTATGTTTGACCATTATATGTATTAGTAAGGTGTGTATCCTTTATATGACCTTAACTTAGATATACGGTGTATAATGTATTTATTTATTTAGTTATCTGTGTAATTATTGTTCCACATGTATGTTCATTCATGTTTATTTTATGTTGTTGTTCAGAAGAGTTTGTCCTTATTTATTGTGATTGTGTTTTTGGTTGTTAGCCCTGATGATGGAATAAAATATTCCGAAACGTTGGCAAACTAGTGTAATCCATTAATTGACCGATCCCGTGATCCATTTTCCTACTCCTATTCTCAGTTCCGTTCTTTATGCTTCCATTTCTTTCCTTCTCTTCATCTCCTTTTGCTTGATGCAATGAATAGCAGGGGTCGTGGACTTCCTACCTAAAAAGCTGCCTCTTCCTTCGTACACAGCAAATTCCTCCTAGATCGGACGGGGATCGAACGTGGCCCCAGAGAGGAAGGCGAGAACTCCAACCTCTGCATCACAGGTCGGCAAAGTAGCAGTACTTGTGAGTTGTATTGTATTACGTGTATCTGCGTTTGATGTTACCGAGGCCAAACTGTTTCAGATCTATGATTTCATTTCCTCAGTTTTCAAATGTCACAAAGCCGTCATGTATTCTTCCCATTTCCTCGTTGATCTTCCTTTGTATTGCCTTCTTTTGGAATTTCTTACCATACTAATTTCAATGATTCCTTACTATCTAACCTTTTTAAAATACATATATCAAATTAATACTTTTGGTATCTTTTCGTAAAATTTCATCAAAAAAATCTTTACATGCAACAGAATTACAAATGTGTAATAATATTAATATTAATTAATTGGATGGCGTATAAATGAAAGGAAATAATCAGATCAACTATTAAACCATTGTCTTGGGAGTGTCTTCACACCCTTCTTTCTTGAATGACTATCATATCAATTTGGAGAAGATTCCCCTTACATTCTCATTACCCTGTCTAAAAACACATATTTATATTGCTAATGATTTCTCTGTTCAGACACACAATTTGAAACGAGAGAAGAGCAAGAAAGAAAAGCTCTTCACTATTCTTTGTAAAAATTACAATACTACTTTTTATATACTACGTAAGTACGTAGTGTGCCCGGAAAAGAACAAGAAGTGCTTCTGCGCATATTCCTTATTCTTTTGATAAGTATCTGTGGGTGTTGGGGAGAAACCTAGAAATAAGAAGACAGCGCAAGAACATGAAGCAGAAAAACGAAAGGTTGTAAATATTAACATGAAAGTATAAACTGAAGAATAAAAGAGGAGAAAGAGGATGAGATCAACGAACCAAACGAAGTTCAGAAATAAATGTAGGAGGACCAGACGCAAAAGAGGGAAGTGAAGCGGCAACCACATCGCCCCGACCGGCGCGAAGGAAGGTGAAGTATGGGGAATAGAAACTTGCGCCGCGGAGCGAAGATTTCCTCTGGGGGGCCGCGCCGGAGTTGCGCGCCGTCAGCTGAGAATCTGGAACGAGACCGCAGTTTCTCGACTCGGCAGCACCCTTCCCCTCCCCTCCTACCTCCCCCTCCCTCCACCAACACCGCACAGCCCCATCCCCCTCCCCCGACGCCCTCGTTTGCTTCGATAGTCTCCGCCGACGTCTGAATCTCGGGGCATGTTGCTCCTAGCACGAAGCAATGTTCTTGCTCTCTTGCCCCTGTCTTCTTCATTACTTATGTTTGTGCATTTGGTTGACTTTTGTTCGCGCTCTCTCTTCGGCATCTCATTCTTCTACTTATGTTTTTGAATTTCGTTTGCCAGTCATTCTAATTTTTATCTTCATTGATACCTTTTTGTTGTTTTTTTACTTTATGTTCATATTTTGTCTCGTCTTTCTTTCTTATAGGTTTGTCCCCGGTACCTCCATGATTGCTTGAAATCGTAATTCCATCTGTTCTTACACACTTTTATATACTTGACAAATGTACCTTCCTCTTTACGGGCTACTGTCTTAACTTCTTTTCTCAACCGTCGTTTCTGCTTTATGCTTTGCTTTCACCGTATTCCAAGGCCCTCTCCTTTGCTTCCATTGTGACATCTGCGATGCCTTTCACACTACCTTTTCCAGTCGTTCTCCACATATCTTTTCTATCGAAATTAGTCACCCTTCTCATCTCTCACTATTCACTTTCCCACTGTCATTAGTATAATCTCCACCAGTTATTAAAATTCTCACTGCCTCCATCATTGCATTCGTATCCTCTCTTATACTTGATCCGTTGCAGCCACTTTTCTTCCACGCAATGAACGCCGTCTCTCTGTAGGACGTTTTCCACTTCATTGTTGATGCTTCTGTTTCTTTCAACCTTTGCTCACACCTACAACTTCTTTCCATTTCTGCACCGCCGCCACTTTCCCCTCCCACCTGGTCTGATTGCCGCCTCCGCCACGCCCCCCACCCCACTTCTTCATCTCCATCCAACCTCAAAACCCGTCCGGACATCGCCCCCACCACCGTCTCTCAATACTTCCACACCTACCTCCGTCTTTGCTTCAACCATAGAGTAAAGAATTACCTCTTTAGTCTACGCTTCAACACCGACTTTGGACTCTGCTGCCTACCTCATTCCCGTTCTCCCCCTCTTTCGACCAAGCTGACTTTCCTCTGCAACCTGTTGTAGTACTGACCGCGCGTCGCGTACAGACAGTTGTTACCCGCTCCACTTCCCGGCATCAGCCATAGTCCTCATCTCCCATCAGCGCCTTTCAACTCCCATATTACGTGGTGGAGACCATTGCAATAGCGCGGTCTCCATTATCACCCTCTTACAGGAACTAAAATACTAACTGCCGCCGACATTACTTAAAACCTGAGTGGCTGCTGCGTGGGTTGGTGAAACGCAAGCCGGCGTGTAATGTTACCAAAGACAACGCTGATGCTTGCGCTTTCTTCGGTGGTTTCTTAAATGTATATATTATAAATATTTGAACATTTAGAAGACACTTTTCGAATTTATCACAAATTAGTCAATTTCTATGTGAGGAAGTTGGCTAACCTAACCGCCGTGTTAGCCTACAGCTGTACCCTCGGTGACACTAGCGCCTCCTATAGTAGCACTGTGAGCTTTGTCTCCAGTTTTGATGGAGAGTTGCAAGGCCCTGTCTCCCATCCCCAGCGCCGCTGCCTTTCCCTCGCCCCGCCGCCTGCACCCCCCCCGCTTATGCTGCTGCAGCGAGGCAACGCGCACCCTCTTCGACGCGCGCTTTTGTTTCCCTGCAGGAAGCGCGCAGCGTTGCGCCGCCGCGTCGCGCGTCGGGCGGCGGGCAGTGGGCGTGGCACGCCCTTCTACAGCGACAATGGCACTCGACGCAGCTCGCCCCGCCCCTCTCCGCCCCTCCCCGCCCCTCCCCGCCCCGCCCCGCCCCGCCCCGTCCCGCCCCGCCCCGTCCCGTCCCGTCCCGCCCCTCGCTCTCCCTCTTCTTCCGTCCCGTCCCTTCGAAACCGCCTGTCCCGTCACTTCCTCTTTCCGCCCTTCCATCCCTATTTCATTCCTTCGCGTCCCCTTTCATCCATCCCCATTCCCATCTGTCCCCTCCTACCTCCACGTCGCCCCTCTCATCTATTGAGTCCTGACCGCTCCCCTTCTCACCTCACCTGCCGTCTCTCTTTTGTTGCCCGTCCCCTCCCCGTTCCTCCCCTCCATGCCCCACCGCATCTCACAACTCCTCAATCTGTTCTTCTCTCTCCTTTTATCGTGCCTTGTCCGTCCACGCTCCCCTGTATCTCGGGTTTTCGCGCCGCGCGTTTTCCTCGCTTCCCCACCCAGCGCGCTCATTTGTTTCACTCACTCCACTCGACGAACGCTCCTGTGCCTCCCAGAACACTCTGTTCATGCCATCGAGGTATTCGTTTTAAAGGACGACAGATCTATACAAGGCTTGTAACATATTAGACAACTTTGCATGCACTATTTAGCGGGGGAAGGAACATTTCCGTGATAAAGGCATGCACTATACTTCCGAGAGTAATGACCGTAGCAGTTGATGCGCCCGGAAATTTTACTTCGCGCGCCCCGAAAATTTCATATGCATGCCAAAGATCATTCACCTGTACTTAATTTACCTTGATTTATTCACCCAGACTGCGTCTAAACGTGACCTACCAGTGGGTGTGTTACCTAACAAACTTGCACAACATCACGTCAGTCAGATGCGCAATATCGTCGTATCAATTTTGCCACCACATGTTCATTGGCACATTCCGATCCTTTTCGAATCCTCCACACGCCCTAGACGTTTGTTCTGAAGTATCTTGCACAGACTCGTTTGCATGTCTACTCATTATGTGGCAATGATTACATTTCCAATTCTAAAGCATAGTCGTAATTCTGGTAAAATTGCTGCTAGTGTGCAGAAAATGGGAAGGCATAGTGAGTTCTGGAGATACATGGAAAATGACATTGATCTGAATAAATGTTTTGTCCTTAGTGAAGTGTATAACGAAGAGGTGATACGGACAGTTTGAGGCAAAAGAGATGAATTGAAGACGCCATGTCGTAATGATTTAACGTCAGTGTCAGTTACTACATTGATTGGGGCTGATAGAAATTTGCTTTCTTTATTATCAATTTCCTATCATAAGAGTCCTTTCCACTGAGAGAGATGTATTCGTGGCGTCATAAACATCCTCATGGTTTATCATATTGTAACATTGATATTTATAGTTAGGAAGGCCGGTTTCGTTTGTGTAGTTTCTTTATAAACCCCTCTCATGCTACAAGTGAACATTGTACTTAATAGATCAAAAAGCACATTTTACTCGGTTGTTTCTATTACCTCCTATGAGTACAATTACAAGGAGTGCATGATAGCAGCGCAAACGTCGAAGTTATTTTTTATTAAGCCGAGATACATCCATTTTTTTCATTTATTTACCTACAAGCTAATAAATTCACAGGTTCAGATGTAATAGAATTGCTAAATTATTTTAATATCGATATACAGTACAAAAATAAATTACGAAGGCTCCTAAAACCTATATTTTAAAACGGTATTTATGTTAAATTATCGTTTTACAAATAATCTATACAAATTCAAAAATAAATAATTTTCTTTTCAGTAAGTTCTAGTCTTAGCTGAATAGGTAGCACAGAATTATCGAGTCTTTCTATCACTTTTACATTCGAGTATTTCAATCCTCAGTCATATGTATCTTACGTGTATCATACGTGTATCTTCATAATTTCTACCAAATACTGTCCCAAATCCAATACAAAATGCCCATGATTTCGTAAGTACATTAGGTTAATGTTTTATGTATATCATTTCGTATACATTTTACATTCTCTCAGATTAACATTCGTAGAACAGTATTTCGTTAATGATTTTCTTATTTTTTCTGCGAATCACTCGACTACAACCACGCCCTAAAGAAACTTTAAACAATCAAGTCATTAATAATCCTTGAATGTTGTTAACAAGAAATGTGTATGATTCAATGATCTCGTTAAAACTCGATAAACAGCTCGCCACATAAAAAATATAATAATAAAATGCAGCCACGAAAAATTCATGATATACACATACCGAAAGAAGATAATTAAGGTGTGCAATTTTGTCTTCATATCGCTATGCGCACGCGCCGGTGTTAGGAACAAAGGCACCTAATACGCAGGAACAAGCTGAGGAGCTGCAAATTAATTCCACAAACGAGACGGCGGAAATTGTCACAAACAGGTGTGCTTTTGCTTTTGCTGCTTGCTGTGACTGCTGCGAGGTAACAGTTATGTAATACCACATTCGGCTTAGCACGGAATAGAAATGGAGATACGCAGAAACCAACGTAACTCAAAGGTTTTAAATCAAATATTTGCTGTAAATTTACTTTATTCAGTTGTAAAACGATTGATTGATTGATTGATTTTTTCGTGTTTCCGGGCGCGTCAACTACTTTGGTCATTAGTCCCGTTAGTGTAGTGAATGTTTTTTCTCTCTCTGGAGATGGTGATCTTCCCCCGCTGAATGGCGAGATTCGGCGCCGACCTACCGTCGGCTAGTGGGGCTTCCCCTAACCAGGACTCTCCCACCATAGTATTATTCTTTAGCCGGGACAATTATGAAGCTCCGACTCTGATATGTGGTAGTGTAGTGCATGTTAGTGTAAGTGTGTGTGGGGGAGAGGATAGGACAAGTAGAGGAAGGACAGATTTCCGTCGTGGCCCGTTTGGTAGGGTTCTGCTCCAGCATTCGCCTTACTTGTAAAACGAGATCCTCGGTGTTTAGTGCATTAAGACACTTTATAAATTACATTTTGTTGTAAAGATTACAGTACAATTACAAACTTTGTGCATGTATGTAAAAATTGTTTTACTATATTTGCAAACGGTTTACTCGTATTTAAATTTCAAAAGCGATTTATTAGTCCGATCACTAGGTATTGGTCAGTAAAAAATTGGTTAATTATTTCTCTCATCGATATATATATATAATATATATATATATATATATATATATATATATATATATATATATATATATATATATATATATATATATATATATATATATATATATATATATATATATATATATAATGCGGAGAGAGATTGAATTCGAATTTGAGATTTGTACTTTTAAAATATCTCGGATTAACAAAGAAAATTGTGAAACAAAACTAAAAGTGTAGCACTTTTTCAGTGTTTTTGTAACTCTCAAAAACTATGCGCTCTGTCGAAATAACCGTCATATACAAAATGAAAGTAGATATTCTTTACACAATTGATATATTGTTTAACTTTCCTTAGTGACTCACAATAGCAGTGAATGTTTGGTGCCACACTGGATCTTGGTTCATGAAGTAATTCAAGCAGACTTGCCAGCCAAGACCCAACTCAAGCAACGAAACGATCCTCTGCGAAATAAAATGCATTATTCTCAAGGAGTTTCTGCAGAGAGGTGAAGCCGTGAACGCTGAACGTTATTGGTAACGCTACTTGTTGCTTCTCTCCTGCAACCACAATTCGTCACAGTGAGAGAGTGCTTTGGGTGATCAAATTTATACGTCGTTTCAGCAACACTGGTGGTGGCAGTGGTGTAATTATTAACCTATTGGACTGTTATACTCAAGTTCACGGGTTCAAACCCGATGGAAGCCGTACAAGGGCCAAATAATCGTTCGTGCGCTCTTCTCCGGAGGGGAAGTAAAGCCGGCTGCCCCATGTTATTACAGTAGACATACTGCATTGAAAAGATCTTCAAGCCTAAAAGAAGCCTCTGAGCTACATTCAAATTGCCTGTTTCGTCGCCCAAGTAATACCTTCTTTCTTCCCTAATTGGTGAAAGGAGCGTAACGAAATTTGCGTGGTCGGACGGTTGAGCAGGCTTCATGTTCTGAGTCTCGCCACGTAAAATAAGGGAATTCGATTCAATACAACAGATAGGGTACCATCGAAAAACACAGCCACAATGTAATGTGATTTTGATCTTTAAAGCATTCGCTACGCGTCTTGTATAGAGATCATATAGTTATCCATCTGTGTTTGAGTACCAAGATCCATTTTTCGACTCATCCAATTGGAATTTGTTGAGGAATATCCATGTGTGCTTCCGTGAGCGTGTGAATATTTCGACTTCAACTGCTTTGGCAATCAGTTTCGTGAGTGTAGTGCATGTTTTAGGCGCTATATGGCGGTATAGTTGTTAGCGAGATCCGGCGCCGACCTAAACGTTGACTTGCTGGATTTCCTCTCTATGAATCTCCCCCAGCGGGATACCGTACTAGCCTGGATGCGTTATAAGTAGACATCGGATGTTTAGGGAAATGCCTATTTTTTTCTAGAGAACTTATTCAAAGGCTGATAATATATGTCCACGAATCATGACAAATGATGACATTTGACGGAATTTTATAATGCTTATTTTTGCTTATTTTAGCATAAATGCCTATTTTTTCATAAATACCTTTTTTAGGACTTTTTTGCCTTTTATTTAGTATATTTATATACAATGCTAAGATATCGGAAAATCGGCGATGGTCCAACGTGACCATTCATTACGAAACCTTCAATTCACGTCTTGAAATTTAAAATTACGAGAGAATTCCTGAAAGTACACCAACTGATTTTTCTCCATTTCCCTATTTCACAAATACTAGCCATGATCTGAGAACATGCACGATTGACAATACGCCGAGGGAACCGAAATTTTAAGTGGAAATAAATATAAATTCCCAGAAGGTTTCAGTGTTGCTAGTGTTGGACTGCTAAAATATATGCCAGTCACATCGTTCAGATATCCTTCTCCGCATTCAAACTGATTTTGTCTCCCAGTCGTCGCAAAGTTGAAATTGTGATCCTTGAAAAGTTACTGGTAATATGTAAATGTTACTGGTTAATGAAAACTATTAAGAATAACATGTAGAAGAGTTGTAAATATGTAAATCTAGTCTTACATTAAAATATACGAACTGGTTTTGTGCATTTAAGTTTACAAAATAATATATACAAAAATTACACATTACTTGACATTAATGCAACGAAAATACGAATTTTACTTCCAAAATGTGCTAAGGTCCTAAAAATTTAATCAAGAGACTTATTCATTCGATATCTGTGATATTACAGGAAAATAGTAATATATATTCAATATCGTTTTACATAACTGTTACAAATGCTACCAGAAAGTCTGTGATATGATGTAGCCCCTATAGTTTCCCCGACTACAGACCGCTTAGATTAAAAATATTCAGAAGATGTTTGTCAGAAATTTATATCAATCAATACGAGAGCATTGACAATATTCTATGCACAAGTGAGATTTAATAAGCATCTTCCTCGAAAGAACAATACCCCAAACATTAATTTGTATGCACCCCAATAAATCAAGTATTATTCGTACCAATTAACATGTGCCAAATGTTAATTACATTAAATGTTAATTGCATTATATGGCACGCCGCCTCGTACTACTGATGCATCAGAGTTTATGATCGAGCTGTAGAGAGAAGTGATCAGAAGAATTGTACCGAAAAAAATATTGGCACTTGTGTTAATTTCATGAGTGGAAAAGGAAGTAACCATTACAGCCTTAAAAAGATGAATAAAAATAATGATCTGCCATTAGAGTGTACGGTATCTTCGTGTAAAATCGTCCCACTATCGGTTTTTCAGATATTAACATATTGCCAACATCCCTGATGAATCACTTTCAGTACATTTAAAACTAAATAACAAACCAAAATAGTAGAGTACCTAACAAGGGCGCGAAACCGGTGATTCACGCACGAGTCGAGTTTGTGGTCCGAGCGTAGCGAGGAGAGAGGAGTGGGGGAATAATCTCGCGCCCGCATTGCCTATGTTATTTTTAAAACGCCATGAGCGAAACGCAGTGCGTCAAGTAAAGGAATATAAATCAAATACCAAATAACTATAAATGCCTTACTTGTACAAAAATAAATGGTTTCCACTCAGTGCCGTAACACGATTGTTTGTGAAAAATAAACAAAGACGTCGCCCAGACGAAGGACAATTGCGAATCGTTACAGATGTTTCGCACCCTGTGAAAAAAATAGCTGTTTACCACACGGGAAAATAGCACGAGAAATCGCGTTTCGCACGGCGTGCTAAAACATAGATATATACAACCCATTCTTTTCTGAAATGTTATTTTTACATTCTAGTAAACCCGAACAGTAATTTGGTATTTCGTAACCAATGCAATTTTGAACGACGTTTGCTTTGAGGTGAGAGTATTTGTGCTATTTGAAGTTCAGGTCAAGTGTACTGCCTGTTTGCCATCGGAGAGTAATGATCAAGTGCGAGCGGCACATTTCATCTCCACCAAAATGCAAACTAAGGTCGTGAGTACGCACCTGGCCGGCTTTATGCGTGTCTCTGGGGATGACATGTGTTTGCGAATCGGCAGCCGTGACAAGAACAGTCCGTGCGGAGCGTAATCTAATCACAGGCAGCCTTGCGCGTCCTGCCCCAACGCGCTCCCCGCGCATTACGCTCCAGGCACGCGCGGCGCTGCGCGTCAATCCGCACGCGCGGATGAATGCTCTTTTAGGAAACAGCAGAAGGGTGGCAGGTTCTGGGGAAATTCCCGTGTTTTTAAAGAGTGAAGCTCTTGGGATTTAATACGGTTAGGCCACATTAGTGACGAGAGAGAGAGAAGGAGAGAGAAGGACAGAGAGAAGAAGAGAGAGAAGAAGAGAGGGAATAAGAGAGGGAATAAGAGAGAAGAAGAAGAGAGGGAATACGAGAGAAAAGAAGAGAGGGAAGAAGAGAGAGAAGAAGAGAGAGAAGGAGAGAGAGGACAGAGAGAAGAAGAGAGAGAAGGAGAGAGAGGACAGAGAGAAGAAGAGAGAGAGGACAGAGAGAAGAAGAGAGAGAGGACAGAGAGAAGAAGAGAGAGAAGGACAGAGAGAAGGAGAGAGGGAAGGTGAGAGAGAGAAGAAGAGAGGGAGAGAGAGACAGAGAGAGAGTATAAAATCGATATCAAAATCAGGATAAAAATTCTAGTTTCTGGCTGCTCTGCTCGACAGTTTTCCGTGGTTTCTGCCATCAAAACCAGGCAAATGCCGGAGCAGTACCCTAACAAACGGGCCACAGACCGTGCGAGACCTTTCCTTGCTCTTCCTTGTTCTATCCTCACCCTTTACTTACACACACTTACACGCAGTTCACCATCATACTTTTCGGAAGTCCAGTTGGGAGCTTAGAGCGAGTCCCGACTGGGGTGGTACACCGCCGATGGGAGACACCTGGGCTGGGAAAATTTTGCAAGCGGACATGAAGATCGGCGTCGGAACTTAGCAGCGGTAGATACTCTCGGAATCAGAAACTAATAGATAACGAGCAATCGTCAGACATATGCATCTCTTAAAAATAGCAACTACGTGTTTAAGTTAAGGTGGATGGTAGAATTTCCTACTAGATTTAACTTCAACATTAATGTAATACTTTCATGAACAGATCTTGGTTAATGCAAACATTTCAATTACATATTTGGAAACATGTTTAACTCTGCATTCAGAGTGAATAGTGATAATAGTGCTCCAGATATCGTAAACCTCTCATCTCTTTAATCTCGGAGAAGAACTAAACGACATGAAACAATATTTTTTTGGTTTTGACTTTCCGTTTAGTGGATATACAGTTTTCTATTGTAACATTTCTACAGCTAGTGATTTTGTACGTCGTAATCGCTGGGGTTCACTGAGTTGCTTCTGAAGTAAAGAATAATCTTGTCTTTTATTTGATATCTTCTAAATTTTCATTATATTTTTCTGTACAGCTTTCACTCTCCATTTTCTAGATTTATCCTCGAATTACATAGTTTTACATCGCAACTTTTTGATTGATCACATACCCACTCCATCTCTCTCTTTCTCTCTCTCTCTCTCTCTCTGTCTCTCTCTTTCTCTCTCTCTTTCTCTCTTCCCGGAACTCCTCATCACCTAGCAAGTTACTTCCTTCCTCCCCCACGAAGTCAACAGTGGCTACACGAACGCGAGAACTTTTGCAATCTACAGCTTCGAACTGAAATCAACCGTCAGGAAAACAAATAAAGTCGTAGGATAAGCTGCTGTATTTTCCTGCAGTAGTAGAAAACAGGTACTAGAACAAGCAAAGTGAATTCTCTAAGAATAAACATCAACACCCAGGATAATTAGTGAGAAGAACGACAGTTCTCTATTTAACTTAGCAGTTTACGTGAACTATTGTTGGAAGACGTGAGTGCTTGCGGAGTTGGAACTTTCACGCTCTCCATAAATCAGTTGCAGTAAAAGTTTTATGTTTTAGCATATATCGTATTAGTGCAATATTTTAGCATAGTTAGTATAGAATTAGTATGCATATATTAGCAATTACTCAAATATCTATTAGTTGTAACCTGACATAAATTGACACTAACTCAGAGGATGACTGCAGAAATGACAATAAAGGCAAAACTATTATTTTCTTTGTCTTCCAACTCCCACCGATCTTGTCCACAACGTAATGAATCAGTTTTCAGAATAAATGAAAATGCTTACTCCTTCAATATTTTTATTTAAATTAAAGCAAGGAGTAAATTCGTTGCATAATAATTCTGAACATTTTGCTTCAAGCAATTCCTAAGAAGCATTGTCTGTAAAATACATCTGAGGCATGTAAATCGGCAAACGGGTCACAGAACATGATTGTACAGACATGTTGTAGGCAAAAATTCTGTATAAAGCTTTACTTTGAATTACACCCCACCTATTAAATTATTAAAGACGTATGTGAACAAGATATTCGCTTTTTGTTTTACTGTGAAACTTTGCAAAAACATATCCAAAATCTCACACTAGTCCACTTTCTGGCGTCTCACCACAAAACTATGGCTCTTTATTAACAGATCGATTGCCACTCACGCACTCACGCATTCGAAGTTAAGAACAAATGATTCAATATAAGCCTTCATTATATTAAATTTAATTTATTAATATTTAGTGTGTACCATACAAGTGATTAATCATAAAAAGTGAAACAATATATAGGGTCTACTCTCCTTCATAAAGTAAGTCACGTAATGTGGTTTTGCAGTAAGCTCATACTTATCTCTAAACGAAACACCTTAGTGTTTTAACTCTAATGGTTCGTGGGTTAAATTTTCAATTCTGGAATTTTCGAAAACCATATCTGATATACGTTTCCTTTAATATAAAAGTTTAATTATGTGTTTTATTTTAAAATAAAGAAATAAAAAGGATGAACAGGTTTAAAATTTAATGTTTAGCTTATATATGAAAAATTGAGTGTCTTTGCAGCAATTAGTTGCAACTATTATTTATGATTATTTCATTGAAACAATTAACACTTCGTTAATATTACTTTTACGTAGTCTATTAATCAGATGTATAATTTAGTTCTTTAAAGTATTTGCTATGAAAATGTTTTAAAAAAATTACTGAGAAATAAATAGGAGTAATCTGTGTTTGAATCAACAAATATTTTAAAATGTGTCCTTCAGTCAGCATTTAACTCTGCAAAGAATAATATCTCATTAGGTTTTGAAAGGTAGTTCGAGTATGGTAATTTGTAGAAAAGAAAAGGTAGTCTGTAATAAAAGAGGACATTTTAAAAAATAGTAGATAACTTACGATTAGAATTAATTTCAGAATAAAATGGAACTGAATATTTAATGTTAAAGCAATGCTTTCACTTCCAGGAAGGAGAAGTTATAAATTGCTCATTAAAACACAAGTCCTACAATGAAAATTAATATGAGCCCAATGAGCATCGTAATTAGTACATTTTTCTCGCATTACCTATTACATTTACTTCACTCAGCCTTTAACTCTGACAAGAGCATTATCTCATAAGGGATTTAAAGGGAAAGAAGTGATAGAACTGAGTAATCAGAGCATTGCAGCAGGACTGACCATTAATGCAGAAAATACTAAAATAAAAACTAATCACATAAATACAAATCACGATGAAAACAAAACAAGAAAAATATGACACAGATTATATCTACTTAGGATAGATGATTTCCTTTCATAACATACCGGAGGAAGAAATTAATGGGAGAATAACATTGTCGTGGATGAAATTCTGATCGTTATCATTCATTCTGTTGGACCAAATTCTAAAAACAGTGACAAAAAAAGAAATAATAGATACTTATGTATTGTCGGTCATAACATATGGAGCGCAAACATGGGCAGTTACGAACAAACTTATTAATACTCTTGCTGTCGCGCAGAGAAAAATGGAAAGGAAAATATTAAATATATCCATACGGGACAAAATAAGGAATGAAGCTTAAAGAACTGAAGTGCAAATGGGGAGGACACGTTGCAAGAATGCATTCAGAAAAATGGATCTACACTACAACAATATGGGACCCCAGAGAAGGAAAGAGAAATGTAGGAAGACAGGAGATGAAATGGTGCAATGAACTACAGAAAATGGCAGGAAAGAAATGGATACGAATGGATCAACACAGACTAAGATAGAAAGAGAAATGTGAGTTAGATTAGTGTTAAATCAAAACTCCAGCAACAAACATCAGAAGAAACTCATCTGATGTGTAATGTGGGCTATCCCTCCATTGAAACAGGAGTCCTATATCAGAAAGGGATTCGTGTAGATATTATTATTATTATTATTATTATTATTATTATTATTATTATTATTATTATTATTATTATTATTGTTCTTTGATTGATTGATTGATTGATTTTTTCGTGTTTCTGGGAGCGTCAACTGCTTTGGTCATTAGCCCCGTTAGTGTAGTGCATGTTTTTTCTCGGGAGATGGCGGTGATTTTCCCTCGCTGGATGGCGAGATCCGGCACCGACCTACCGTCGGCTAGTGGGGTTTCCCCCTAACCAGGACTCTCCCACCAGCGGGGCACCGCCCCAGCCGGAACAAGCTCTAAACTCCCGACCGGTCTCCCGGAACTGTGGTAATCTAGTGCATGTTAGTGTTAGTGAGTGTGTAAGGGGAGAGGATAGGACAAGGAAGAGGAAGGACAGATCGCGCGCGGTCCGTGGCCCGTTTGGTAGGGTACTGCTCCGGCATTCGCCAGGTGTCGATCGGAGAAACCACGGAAAACTACCGATCAGAGCAGCCGACCGCTAGAATTCTCCTCCAGACAGCGACTGAATTCGACCTAGCTGAAACGCTGAAAATCCTGCCGCCGTCAGGACTCGAACCTGGGACCTCCCGGTCAGAGGAGCTGCAGTGTGTTGATGTTGTTGTTGTTATTGTTATTGTTATTATTATTATTATTATTATTATTATTATTATTATTATTATTTCATTTCACAAAGTGTATGCCCTAGGGTGTCTCATGGGCAGCATACAAGTTCCCCGTTGTTCAATCCCGGGTTCGATTCCCGGCGGAGCAAAAACAGAGTTGTAGTTTTCCTTTAAAATAATCTCAGAGTCTGTAGCTGTTTGGTGAACAAAATCTCAGGTAGGCAGAGTTTGCTATTTAGGGAGATGGAAATACGTCATATTCGCCACAAGTCTCTCTTACTCTCAAACGGAGGAACTAACCGTCAGCTACCCGGCAAAGTCGGCCAATCGAACCAAAATGCCAGATTCATAACCATGCAGTATACCGGGCATATATTGCTGCTTGTCACAGCTCAGAGGCTGAGGCCATTGCTAGTTTCAAATATGCAGGTATTTACACTTTTCAGACAATGCGTTATAAAGTGTGGAATGTTCTCTAGTGTCAAAGTGGTTATTCTTTTTTTTAAATATGCTCCTGTATTGTTTATATTAACACAAGTGCCAAGAAGAGACCACTTTTTTTAGTTATGAAGAGATGAAAAAAAACTGGCCCAGTCCTACCCTAGATAGCCCATCGAATAACCACAAGTACTTTCATTAAGTAATTGGTCCCTTAAAAGCGTAAACGAGAACTAGTTTCAATTACAAACCAGGAAGCAGGTTTCGCTATTGGTTCACGCACGAAAGACTGGGGGTAGGGGTGGGGGGCTGTAGCTCCAAGACGATATGAAGCCGCAAACCGCAGCCCCAGTTAGAAGCCCCCCCTCCCCCCAACGGCGTCACTTCCCCTCCGATGCCAACCGCTAATGCCGGCTCCACTGCGGTCGCCATCTCCTCAATACCACTGCCCCCCCCCACCGCAGCGCCCCTCACACGAACGCCCCGTCCTCAGCTGCCGCTCCCGCCGAAACATCCGACAATATCACCCCACCACATCACCCGTACCACCGCCCGTTCTGCGTCATCTCTCGGTACACGTTTTGGAGTATCTCCCCATTCACGTGCCCTACCACATCACTACGTTATCCGCAGAAGCCACATCACAACGCCGATAACATCACGATGGTAATAACCCGACATGCTTATTATCATTCTGTGCATATCACCAAGCGCTCCGTATTACCACGGACTCCACATCAGCCACCATCTCACAACACTGTTTTGCGGCTGTGGTAGCTTCAGGAAACGTTCCACATCACCACATCATCCACGTCGGCACGCCATTCACATCATCACGCCATACACATCACCATGCCCCATACATTGCCATAACTTCTGCTTCTCTTCTTTTAGCACAAAGGTCAACAGGCTCATCTAAGAACTGGCATCTCTCCTGATCACAATGTCACAAAGGCCATGTCACTGATCTCCATCTATGGTTGTTCTTATTTTGACAATTCATGCATATGCACTCTCACACATACACACTCTCCCAAAATGACTACTTCAACAACTCTCCGCTCCAACCAACATAGAAGTCTCCCAATTAACATCATTGCGCTATCCTCATCGACAACGCATTTTTATCTTTATTCTACTAAGGAGAATCAATATGTCATCAGCAATGTTGTCTGAGCCAACACGCTTCCGTTAGTTCAGTACATACTTTGATTGGTCCACTGTTTGTGAACATAGACCCGTTTTTGTCCGCTCATCCCGCCCTTCACCATCCGCCTTATTTCCGCATTGTCCTCTATCTCAAACCTCTCCAAGAAGCCACAACCTGCTTTATCACCCATTACCACCCCAAACCCGTTCCACCCCAACCCTGCCTCGATCCAGTCCACACCTCTCCTCAACCCTGCCACAACCAAATTCTATTCCCGCCTCAACACCGATCCAATTCCGACCAAACCCCTCTCCATATGCCCCTATCCTACCATTTATTCCTCATATCTACCCCATTTCTCCCCATTCCTACCTGAACCATCCCATCCCATCATCGCTCCATCCAAACTCCGCCCCGCTCCTGCCCCGCCTTTTCTCCGCCACCGCGCAGGCTACGTTTTCGCCGCTAATGACACAGGAAAACGCGCGTTTGTGCGTAATTACGAATCCTCCCTACAAGTTCCACCCAGCCCATTCGAGAATTAGCCTAATAAGCGCGAAAGGAATTTTGTCAGTAGTCGAAAAGGAATGCTTTATTGGAAAGGAAACGAAATCTCTTTCGCTGTCGGGTTCACATTTTAAAACGATTTCTTCCATTTGCAACAAAAGAAAAGCCTTTTTCCAAACCGATCTTTATCGTACGCTGTACTAGTTTTATTTTTCAGAAAATATGTGTACTTTTTCCTACTTTAATTTCTAGCAGAGTTTTGTGTGCTCGTTTAAGGATTTTGAAGGTCATAATACGCCGCTCTACATCTCGAGAAGTAATTAAGCGATATTAAAAATTACATCTCTCAGCATGCGTAATCTGTGAATAGCGTCTTCATAGAATACGCAATTAATATCTCGTAGACCCAGCTTAAACTTGTGGAAATAGATACAAATCCTCAAGGAACATAGAACTTCCCGCGGCTGAGCACCGTAATAAATTAAGCGCAGCAAAGCAAATGAGCTTACTCTTAAGCCAACAGCGGAGAGAAAAATATTCCGCGGCGGCGCGGCGGGTGTGAAGGAAGGGCCGCAGGGCAGGCGGGCCTTTGTGGACAGCTGCGGCTTAGCGTGACGAAGGTCCGCCCTTATGAGGCTCATCCGCGGCTCCGCCCGCGACGGCAGACCGCCCTCCCGCCCGCCCTGAGGCCTTCAGACTTCGCTCGCCCACCTGCCACGCCCTCTGGGAGCCACCGCGCCCCAACAGCTCATTTCGACTCGTTGTCTAGGGTATTACGGAAGATGATTTTAGAGCTTACGCACGGAAATCTCAGTGTAATTCTTCGATACAGCGGTACCTTCTTGGTGAAATATGTCAGCAAGGGTTTTCGACTTTCAAATTTTTAACGAAATAAAATGAAGCTAATTTTCCGGTTAACTTCAGCATAAATTATACTGGACCACGGTATACGAATTCCAAATATCCATTTCGGAGATTTCGAAACTAACCACCTCATAACACACCTCACATACAAGAACGGCGAAGTTCATGTTGATTGCCAGTAAGTACAAATTCTATTATGTGTTAATTCGATGGACGAGTATTCTCGTGAAATTAATTTTCCCCGAAATTTCTAATGGTGGTGCGAGAACTAGTTTTCAAACATTGAGGCCCAAACATTTAATGGTATTATTTATTGTTACAGCGAATTCGCAATAAATCAAACACCGATGCCTCGAATTTTGTAATACAAAAAATATGATATTTTAGAGTGCTCTATTTGTGTGAAATAATATCTAAATATTTTTCTGTTAACGATAAATGAAAATATCGTGTAACAATATTTTATATATTTTTATATATTTTATTTTATTATTTTATATATTTTATTATTTATATATTTATATATTTTATTTATAACTTACACTGATATTTTGATATTTGAATTGAATGTGATGGTCGAATTTCTTGACATTTCTTGTTCTTTGATACCTCAAATTACTCATTATTACACATTGCTCTTTGATAGTATTAATACTAACTCATTAATTATCGTTCACCTGTACGTAACTCCAAAGGTCTAGTAACTTCAGGTTCTCATAAATTAAGTCGAATTTTGACAACTTTAACATAATTTTACTAATATCCATTACATTTCGATTACTTCAAAATCTCCAACTCCTTTTTATCTCTTATTCCTTGGTATTGTGTATATATATATATATATATATATATATATATATAATATATATATATATATATATATATATATATATAAAATTTCTTAGTAGCTCAGTACCTCAAATTTTATGGCAACAGGTATTAAACTCTCCGACGTATATCACAAAAAAAACTAGTTGACGCATTTCATCATGGAGTTTTCTGCCGTGGCGGGCTACTTCTTACTTCATTCGCCGCATATGCCGCCACCTCTGCCTTTGCATCGCCGCCGGTCCGGGCCTGGTCTTCCCTGGCCTGCTCTGGTCTGCTCCCCTGGCCTGTCCTGCCCTGGCCTGCCTGCCGAGCAGCGAGGCCGGGTGGTGTCGAAGCAGCGCGCGGGCTTCACGTCGGCGTTGCCAGCGGGCTAAAGCCCGGTCTTGCGCTTGTCCAGGCCGGCCGCGCGCGCGCCCGCCCACAAAGCGCGCATTGTCCCAGCGCCCGCGCCTCCCTCCAAACGCCAAGCCGCAGACAGACGGAGCTGCCTACTCGCCGCGCCTCGCCGTTTGCACTCCACAAACACACAACCATACACATAGTTTTACGTCACTGCACGCACAAAAATTTAGTAGACGAATATAATATAACAATCCTACAAAATATAAAATCGCCCAAACTGAACAGAAAACTACAGTGACTGTCAATGATTAGAGCCACAATGCCATGATAAAGAAATTAAACGATTTATTTTGCAAATAATTTTGATTTATAAAAAGAAATAGTGTATCTACTATTTGTACTCATGTGGAGAACAGATAAATAAACCTTCCTAACAGATAAATAAACCTACATGTCATTCAGACTAAATTATTTTGCAAAAATACAAAAGTTAAAAGTGACTCTCTAAGAAGTAAAAGAGCCATATGATATAATGCCTTGGAAAAATAGCAAAAGACAAAAAACATTTCCCTCTCTTGAGTGTGTTGTAGTACTTAGTAGGATATCCCTACTTTTAGTACAACCGGCATCTTCTTTTCCTTGGACTCACATTAGCATCTGTATTCCTCTTCTGGATTTGAATACCACACCTTATCTCTTCCGCAAGATTGCCTAAATTAGTTCCTTTGGATCGATCAATTCTTCTATCAACAATTTCCCATTAAAGTTCAATAGGATTTAAATCTGGGGACTGTGATGGCCAATCCAAAACTGTCACTTTTTCCTTATCAGAAAAGGACTTCCCTAACTATGCGGTATGTATTGCGTCTTTCATAAACCTTCAGACGAAGAATTTGATTTCCTCAGGAGGCATGAGAAGGCATAGTTGCATTAATAATCCTTACTACACATATATATATATATATATATATATATATATATATATATATATATATATATATATATCCCCATTCATCGCAC
>BLKR01007201.1:0-41761 GCA_011170035.1 Teleogryllus occipitalis | reverse complement strand
TATTATTATTATTATTATTATTATTATTATTATTATTATAAGATCAAAAATTATTCCGAGGAAATTATGTTCTTGCAATGAAAAACAAAAAAATTAAAAAAGGACATTATCACATTTAAATAAAAAAATTGCTACTTAACTTATATATTACTTCAAACTCCAGTAACATATGAAAAACGAAATTGTCCAAAAGAAAAGTTGGCCCAAGAATTTTTGCTTCACATTACAGTATTCAATATAATATGTAACCAAAAAAAATTACCTACAAAACCAATAAAATTTACAAACATAAATAGAAAATCATTGAAACATAACTTCAAATGAAATGTTAATAACCAAGAAGTAATATAGCCCATCAGTAGTAAACATTAAATTTTACTCTATATCATGCCAAATAATATCATGAAATAAGTACTTACTAATTTCACTTAACTGATTACCATTTGAACAAAACATCTAAATAAAATGATGTATGTTCTGAACTCCATTATTGCATATCTGAAACATTTATTAATGTAATGTATGTTTCACACACATGCTAAATCTTTCAAGTGTATTCATTTATATCATTTAGCATCCATACTTAAACAGAACACAAACTCAGAGGAATTGGCAGTAATGATTAATTGTATTACAGGGATAATGTAAAGGAAATTGATTAACTGTTAATTCATTGGGGTTAATTAATGTTAATGAAATGGTGCTCTTAACTAGTGTCTTCGGTTGAATTGAGAAGGCAGGGGTTCACTCAGGATCTCACACTCATTAAAACTATTAATGCACACTCACTGCAATAACCACAATTCCATAATCGAGTTTATTCTAGCTATACCTTTTCTGGGGCACAGTGTAACCAAATTTGTTCTTAATCTTGACTTGGTGGTTGCTTTACGGGGGCAGGAGTTTTATAATTTGAGGCACATCTGAAATATTGAGTTACATATTTCACAAGAATATCACTTTTGTTCCAAACACTTTAATGCTTACTCACAGTTTTCACTTTTGCAACCCTACTCGATCCAAACACACAACTGAAGCACTGGCAGGAACAATTGACTGTAATGTAATAATATTAATGTAACAACTTGCAATAACCACAATTCCATAATCAAGTACATTCTAGCTATACCTTTTCTGGGGCACAGCGTAACCAAATTTGTTCTTAATCTTGACTTGGTGGTTGCTTTACGGGGACAGGAGTTTTATAATTTGAGGCACATCTGAAATATTGAGATACATATTTTACAAGAATATCACTTTTATTCCGTCGTGTAATATATGAATATATTTCAATAAAATAATTATGATTCACACACACACATGTTCATTGTGAAGACGTTCTTGAGGCATGCAATAAAAAGTCAATAATTATTATGACATTGATGGCTTACCCCCACAATTACAGCTACCTTTGCAATGATACTGCTCTCAGGAAGTTTCACTTCTTTACGAGAATTTTTCTCGCTCTTGTACTTATAAACATTAAGAAGGACCTGCCTTTCACCACTCGATAAAATCCACTTCCCCTTCTGCTTCACTGAAGAGTTATTTCTGGAATTACCTGACATTTCTAAAAATGTCAAGCCCAGCACACAATAAGATTTCCCTTAGGAAACAATTCGCGCACGCATGCGGCTCACTCGCATAAGCTCACAATCTCCACACAACGCTTTGCTGGTTGAAACCGTTGAAGTTGGCACAAATTCATTTCGCTCGCATGCATGCCAGTCTCCAGCCAAAAAAAAAAAAAGTCCCTGGCAGCTATACTTCCATTACGTGGGGAATTTACGTTGGGGTTGGCACCTACTTTCTCCAACCTAAATGGTAATCAAAAGTCCCTAAGTCAATGTAGTTTGTATGGCGGGTGGTTTACGGGAGGTTGGTATTGCCAAGCTCTCTGGGTCACATCTTACGTGAAATACATCTTATAAAGATGAGTAGTTCACAGTTGCAAGTTGGTAAAGGTACAACTGATTTTTTCTTCGTCGCCACTCAAAATTCAAATAACGACAACTTCCAGCCTATCTAGTCACAGCCGACTAATCACTTGGATTGTAACAGTATGGCCAATTCTCTGATGGCCGCGGTTTGTGTTTGCGAACAGTGAGATATCTGTGTTTACCTAATCCGCGAATTCCTCGATTCGCAGATTACTTTTGAAGTAACCCATGATTGAGAATACGGCCGTTAATATCAAACCCAGACTGTTAACAACAATATAGATATGAATATTTTGTAATCGACCACTATCAAAAAAACGAAGTATTGTTATGTTTCCCACACTGCTTCATTGGGATTTGAAAGGGGTGGTGCCTTCAGGCTCAGTCCTCTTTCCTATTCCCTAACGTGAGTATCTCTTATTTCGTGCTTATTTGTTTAAAATTTAATAATATTTTTAAATATTTTTTTCCTTAGAATCTGGAGTAGATTTTGAACGTGTTAACCTTTATATTTTAATCTTTCACTTGTCAGAATTAAGTATATGAGCGAGACATTTTATACTTCTTGGATGAAACTTTCACATAATGTTCAAACGACATCAATTTTGTCATTTGGATATCGAATAGTGTTCCTGATCAAATCAATCAAGTTACGAAACGTTATAATTCGCGTGAAATAAATGATTGTAATAAAAAGGAGAGGATACGCTTTATAGAGTGTTTGCTTGGAAAGACAGTTTTATGAAATCATTGAAATGCTGTCGATAACGTGTGACGAGTGAATTCGGCCTTCAGACCAGAGAAGGGTGAATACTGTGAAACTCGCACGAAGGCCTTGTGAAAACTATCGGAATTCTATTCGTTACTTTTTCATCTTGCATGTTTAGAACTTACAAATTAATGTATATTCTGTATAACGTTTTGCAATTAGAATAATTTGTTTATAATTTCTTTTCTATTGATAAATCATTATAACCGACATCAATTGAATGGGGGAAGACCAGAACAGTGTAAGTGTCATGTTATAAATTCTGAGGAAACTGTTTATTTAATTCAAGATCACTGTTAAGAAATTGAGTTACTTTGTTTCATTATTAAAACCATGGCATTTCAATAGTTTATTAAAAACACACATTGAAATATAGCCTACTATAAACCTGTTGTTTTCAGATTTTATAAAATGTCGCTTACTGTTCTGGTGTTCACCCATTCATTATGGATCATTGGTATACAGATTTGGTTAGTGAATTGTGAAATTATGGTAATAGTACTTAAATACTTACTAAATTTATTCAACGATTTATGACTGAATTGAAAACAATTTATGCTGAATTGAAATGTTAGTCGTGTAGAATTAAGGCTAAATGCGCCGAAAAATACTTGTAGGAAAAATCAATAGATCGCAGCACTATCACACGGAATTTACTAGATCGAACCCACTTTTCTAGGTGCGGCCAACGCAAGCACTCTAGGTGTAAGGTCTCTCGCTCACATTCCTGTGCCCATTTGAGGAAGTTGTGGCTCCATAAGATGACCCTGGGCGATAGTTTTCAGGCTTAGTTTCGCTGTTATTCTTTTTACTTTTGCCGTTTTGTCTAAATCGTAATTATAAATTATCGATCCGTTTATGAGAGGGATAAATTATGTTTTGTTATACAGTTTGGCAACTTTTACATTTCTACATTAAGATACCATTTTTCTAAACATCGTACACGCTTATCAGTAACATTTAATCGGGTAGCAATTCAATTTATAAGATTTATATACTACTAGTAAAACGTACCATACCAGTTACTGATAAACCTCATATTAGGGAATCAGAATGCAAACGTACTAAATCGGCGATCCTCATCTAGGTGTCGAGAATAGGGATAAACATTGATGTTGATATTTTCAAAACATAGATTTTGTATAGACACATGAACATATTTCGTAAAAAACATGAAAGATTTATGAAACCTGATGTTTATTATCGATGTGCTTGATGAGTTGTTGTGAATGAAAATACCGATAATCACAATTTTATAAAGTTAAAATATGAAATAATATTGCATTATACCACTGTCAATACACGTGTTCGAATAAGGCGAACGGTGATTGTAACATCCTCATCCAGTAGACTATCTTCAGCCCAAGAAATGACCCCATTTTTCTGGCATTTCCTACGTATGTCCTACCGTACGCAGAGAGGCGGCCAACGCAAGCACTCTAGGTGCAAGGTCTCTCGCCCACCTTCCTGTACCCATATGAGGAAGTTGTGACTCCATAAGATGACCCTGGGCGATAGTTTTCAGGCTTAGTTTCGCTGTTATTCTTTTTACTTTCTTTTGCCGTTTTGTCTAAATCGTAATTATAAATTAACAATCACGGTCACTGTCGAAACAAATTATCATCCGCACGAACTTGATCGATGTTTCTAAACCAGGTTTTTTAAAGATGTTTTAATTTTAAACATTGATATTTGCATTTGTATTCCTTGAGCATCATTCCTTCGCTTTTCTTGCTATCCGAAACTGGGAGGGGACGCGCCGATAATTCAGCGAGTTCTTCCCTAATAATGGCAGAATGTACGCATGAAAGACTGCGGGTATCAAACACACTGTTCAGTGCGATGATATCTATTTGTCAGCTCCAGTCCCAGTCAAGCAGCGGCTGTGAGCATCTCTCCTTTCATCTGCAGGTCCCAATTCTTCGCGGGGTCTGAACGCGCAGAGAAATAGTACTAGAACATAGATCGCAAGCCATCCCTTGTTAGACCTATCTGGATATACACAGCAATAGGATGCTAGCAATTTGTTCATTGCTCACTCGGACTCGAACTGTCTTTTTCCTTTTGTTCGTGATATTGTGTATTAGTTATTCAATTGTGCCTCTTACACCCTTTTCTTCCGCTTCATTCTATCATTCCAAGCATAATATCCTTTTCTAGAGATTTTGTTCGACTCATAGTATGTCCAAAATATTTTATTTTCCATTTTTTGGCTTTGGCTTTTAGAGAAAGTTCTGTTTTCCTTTCAAAATTTCGGCATTTATCTTTTTGCCTTCCCATTGTACGTTTAATATTTTCTTCCGTGTCCATACGTCAAAAGCATCTTCCTTTTTTCGGCCTATCTCAATGTTCAGCTTTTACACCCACACAACAGGATTAGAAATACCATTTTCTCGATTATTTGGATTTTGGTCTTACGCAAGGCTTGCTTTCTGACGGAACACGACGGAACGGCGTTCCTGTATCTCGCTGATAATTATTACATTATATTATAAATATATAATTATTTCTATTAAATTAATAAATCATTTTGAGCGCGTTCCGGGACCTAAAATTTCAGAAATCAATCACTTGATATGCCTGCATATTTTATGAATTTGTGTAATTTTCTTTCCGCTGCTTTTTCTAAAATTATTCCTCTCTTTAGTTTTTCTGTACAGTATTCAGAATTTGTTATTGTAATTCATAAGTATTTAACTTCGCCTGCCATGTATATCACTTCTCCGTTGATGTTCAGGCTTCCTTTTTTACCAGTTGACATAAATGTTGTTTTCTTTAAATGTAAGTTCATAGAATATTTAAATTGTATATTAATAATATAGTTAGCTATCATTATTACATAATTCAGAATTAAGTACAAATAAAACATGTGCATAATTTTGATGACATAACATTTTTGCGTTTTCTCGAAAAGGAGTAAAGTGGACATGTCACGTTTTGAATGTTTGCTTCTCATTTCCCGCTTCTTTCTATCCAAGCCCAGCGCCGCCAGGGCACGCGCTCAAGTGTAGTCACCCTTCTGAGCTGGAAGCAGGGTCGCACCTCTGGCACACTGCTGTTCTGATAGCGTGACTTTTCTGACCTCTGCAGACATCTCGCCGCGTTCTTCGGCGGGTTGCGTGCTACACTAGGGCAATTCGATATGCCCACGCGTAGGAAGAGGGCGGTGAGCAGTTTTCAGTGGGCGAGAACATTGTGCAGTGACGAAGTGGAGATTATATTTACTGTACAAGAATTAGTGGAATCATTCGCGTTTCGTTAATTATTAGTAACCGAGTATTATATATGAACAAAATAATAATTCAAACAAATAACAATTATAAAAGTATGTTAGTTTAATAAACATTTTGTGAGATATTATTAACTAAAATAACTTATTTAGTCGACATTTATGGATGGTAAGCTATTGTTTTTCATTGAAAATACAGGTATAATACCCTTATAACCTTTATGGACGTCCATACCGTTTTAGACGTCCTATAGAGGTATTTTACCGGTATAAAAGAACATAGGTATTTGAAAAAGGTATGTAAAATACCGGTATTTTACCGGTATCTGATACCTTTTCGGTCCCTGCCTATTCCTCCTTGCCAGTTTACACTCCCTGGTCATATTTTGAATGACCCGGAACATTTCTTTAGGTCTTCTTTTGTTATGTTCTTCCACTTCCTCGCACTTTTCTTTTTTTTATTTATTTATTTAACGTCAAAAAACAGTTAAAAACTGCGTATGACGTGCTATATTTCTTGAAGAGACTTTTCTTTATCTCGTCTTGGTCCACGCTGGAATACCCTGCTGAGTTCTCTGACTTTTATCCTTTGCTTTTTTAGCAGAGAAATATAATACTTGAAAAGAACGAAACATTAGGACTTTATTATTATTATTATTATTATTATTATTATTATTATTATTATTATTATTATTATTATTATCACGCGAATGGAGAGGAATCGAAGGTAAAGTGTATATACTCGTACTATATAATCCTTCGAATCTTCACTTCGATGACTGACTTTCCAAGATTTATAACAATTGTGAGACTCCATCTTTATATTTCACGGTGAAAATCTTGAAATATCTCTACATGTCTGATTCAGTTTGCCCATTGTGAAACCATGGAGCAGGTTGTTACTCTGTGAGAACTTCTAGGCACCGGGCGGGCGTTCTTTCAGCGCCCGCCGCGAAGGGCTACGCTAAAGTGGCCATGGGGGAGGGGTTCCGGGATTTCCAAATCCGATATGGCACTGGGACAGTGGTTCTCGAATATCGTTGCGAATGCTCACTCCAAGTTCACTGATTGGCTGGCTTACTCGGTGCTCTTCTCCGCTTTATATTTCTCGTTCCACGTCCACTCGTCCACTGCGCGTTTGTTCATTCATGTTTCATGTTTTATTTCCTATTTATTTCAAGGTAGGGAAAGGCGAGGGTTTTAACATCTAAAATAAATGCTTCGAGTAACTGGAACTTCCTGACTGAGGCGGATGGTATCTGAACATTTTGACAACTAGAGTGAAAGCAACCCTGTGTCATGTAGCATTTGTCAGTGATCGCAGATGACAATACAGTGTGAGGAATAATACGTAATAATAAAGAACATATTTTAGCACGAATGAATAAATTAATTTTTGCTCAGATAATTTGAAGTTAACTGATATAATTAAACATGTTCGATTTGTGTTCAAATACAAAATAATTATGTAGCGACGACGTCCTTGGGGCAATCACGATGTGAGGACTATCAAAACATTACCAAAATTTAATTGACAAAGCTTACCTATTAAATTTATTTCATTTCATTAAAAGAATAGTATATAGTATACTGAAATGAACGTTGACAATATAAAATAGTCATGGTCAAGATCTATCCATTTATTAAAATTGATGGTTATGTACAACAGAATACTGTATAATTAATAATTATAAAGCATAATTGTATCTCACAATTGCTAATTTCCTTTTGGTCTCCTCTGAGACCAAACTCAAGATGTTTAGGCATATCTGACACCTGCGAGACTATGTAATGAGTACACTGTCGAATCTGCTAAAATTTGCTTATTTTTCTCGCGTCTTGAGTGAGACTTATCAAACATACATAAAGGGCAGATGACAAGCATACTCGCTATGAGCGTCTCACAGAAAGGACGGGAGAACGATCGGTAATAGAAGGTAGTTTGCCCGGTTCAGGGTTGGGCAAATTACTTAAAATTTAATACTATTGAAATATTTTGCCCTAAAACTTTGTAAATCAGTATTTAAATACATACTCAAAAAACATTACTTTTTGATTCGAATAATACATTTAAAATACTTGAAATCCTCAAAATGCAGTAAATATAATTGTATTGCATTTTTTTATTGGAACGGTATAGTCTTATTGCCAATTACAATAAATTGAGTCATGCAAATTTCTGAACAATAACTATATATATATTCAAGTAAACAACAATATCAAAAATATCTCTAACTCAAATAAATGGAATTTTCTTAAAACGACTACTCTTTCAAACAAATCATCAGGCAATAAACTCCTAGTTCGCGAATGTATAAAACGCTGTATGTAACTTCATTTTCTGTGCACGTCTTCTAGAATTCAGTGGGAAATACAATTATTCAAATTATCGTTTCCATGTTGTCGCGGCAGGAAGTAATAAGAGCCAAAATTTATTGCTTATTTATCCTTGAAAATAGATTTTATTACATGGAAGTTTTTTTGTTTTTTTCTCCCTTTTAAAATTCAAAATTTATTGCTTATTTATCCTTGAAAATAGATTTTATTACATGGGAGTTTTTTTTTGTTTTTTTTTCTCCCTTTCAAAATTCAAAATTTAAGTAGTATATGACTTAGTGTAGGCATCACAGAATTTTGAAAATGTGCACACAATTCACTTTTCCCCATAGCACGTCATACGCAGTTTTTAACTGTTTTTTGACGTTAAATAAATATAATGATTATAAACTTCTGTTACAAGAAAAAAAGTCGGATAATTGTTTAGATTTTTAAAGATTTAGAGTTATCACATAAAAATGAAGAGAAATCAAAATCTACAGCTTTTTTGATTCGATAAATTTGATTCACTAGCAGAATCAAAGAAAAACAAACTATTTTTGTTATCTTCTTTTTCATTTGTATTTACAATAATAGAAGTATTTCTTTTTTTAATACATCTATTTTATGTATTTAAATATATCTGCAAAATACATGCCCAAAAAACTCAAAAGTTTTTTGAATACAAAAAAACATATTTCAAATACAAGTATTTAAATATTGCTCAACCCTGTCTATAAACTATGTGCGATCAGCAATGTACTATTCTGAGTTCCCAGCTTGAGCGTAGTTTGCCACGAGTAAGTCCGGAAAAAATTGTAGTGTGAAATTGCAAAATATGAACATAAATATATAAGGAAAACGCTAAAAAACGAATATGTAAAATCAGATTTTCCTGCAAATGTAACATCAAATTTCATTACAAAACATTTAGTACAATTACACTGTGTATGTATCCTTACAATACAATTTTAAATAATAGCTAGCGACGA
Source organism: Teleogryllus occipitalis (assembly GCA_011170035.1). Taxonomy (NCBI): domain Eukaryota; kingdom Metazoa; phylum Arthropoda; class Insecta; order Orthoptera; family Gryllidae; genus Teleogryllus; species Teleogryllus occipitalis. The sequence goes on along the minus strand of BLKR01007201.1, from coordinate 32,515 downwards.
TACAACATCACGTACTTTCTGGCATTATTTCTAAATTTGCAATTTTCGAAAATTGATAGAGTTCAACGAAAATGGGAATTCTTTTAAGCGTCCCTTCTATCCCTAGAAAAAATTGAAGTGGTTTTTGAGATATTTTTAATATATACATCAATTTCATTCTCAAATTACTCTAAAACAACGCGGTTTTGTAATAAACTGTACATAACCTTTGCAATCTTCGCAAATACGGCGGGTTGGGTGAAAATGAGACTAGCAACATATTTTACAGTCTTTAAACAAAAAAATTGGAGCTCGTTTTGAGAAAAAGTTACAATTGTTTTAATTGCATTTACTTTGTCCCAAATTTTACGAAAAAAACTCATATTTTTCAACCATTGCACATGATCTTATTTCCAGATCTGCCAGAACAGATTTCAGTTAGGAAAAAAATATATCAGTATTATAGTTGTAGGAAGACGCCCAAAAAATTGCACGTCAGCAATTTTCTAAAAATAAGGGATGTCAACAAACACCATAATTGCACATTTCTCTTGCGTTCTGTACGCTACCCGAGGACAAAATTTAATCAAATAATTTGGTGACGTTTTGAGAAGATTTTGAAAATGGTTTTGAAACTTAAAAAGTACCATCAAAAATGAAAAAAAATCCGTTCGAAACTCCCAAAGGCTCAGGTTCTTTCAGGTAGATTGAGGAATAACAATTTTGGAGAAAATCGGCAGAACGGTTTAGGCGTTAGCGTTTACCACAAACGGACAGACACGTTTTGGCGTCAATCGATTTTGAGGTATCAAGGACCCATAAAATATCCATTCTCGCTACACCACGAGTTAGAAGACATTGCATATTTTCAATTGTTCATATGTATATTACATTTGCAAAAATGCAAAATACTGTCTTTCTCGAATCGTTAGGACTTCTAGGGAACCATTTCAATAAAAGAAAGTAAAATTCAAAGACCAGCTGTATATTTATCATTAAAGTAACAATTAAACTAGATATTAAGCAATTAATTTGCATCTCATGTCAAAATTGTTATTTTGCTATCATCAAATCAGGGGCAATTTGGGGACACTCCCCGGCAGGAATAGCGCACATTTCGGAATTGTTTATAAAATTGTTAATTGTTGCAAAATTGTTAATTCGCTGTTTTTGGTTCTGGGACATCAGAAAACCCTTCCCACTTTAGAATTGCAAAAATTGGGAATTGTTTATAATTTTACAAATTTTGCAATTCTTTTTTATTCTCTCATCTCAATTCCCTTTACACAAGATGCAAAATTCTGCAATCCAACCGGAGCTATCGCCTTTCGTTTTCGAGATACGCAATTGTTTATAGGATCTTAGCGTCTGATGACAACCCTCACTTGTTTCCAACCCCCAATTCATTCGATCTTGGCTGTCAAGTATAAAATTCAAATAGTTTTGCAGTGTCTTGCTTTCTGCTGATTAAATTGTATTAACGATTTGTGACTTACGACAAATCGGTGGAAATTGTTGCTCATAAGCTGTTTTTTAACTTTCGATTCTTCATGTATCGTTGACACACGTTTTATTATAAATAAATTATCTGGCCAATTTCAAAACGCTGAGACTAACTGTTATCCTGCAAATTTGAAGATTTCTTTGTGGTTGGATGCATTCTATTCAGTGGTGCAAAGTGTATGCCAGTATGTTTAACGTCTAGCGAGGAAATTCATTATCAACAAATTATTTTGCAAAATGCTTTTGGACAGAGAGGTGGAATGAGAGATCATTTTCGTATTTATTCCACGAGGCAAGTTTTAGGCAGCAGATACATTCTGTGTGTTAATTTTAATTTTGGTGAAATTGAATCACATGTGAATTTTCAAATAGAACCATACACCTTTTTTACCTGTAACGAACATATCAATAGAGAAATTCAATGATGTCTCATTTGTTAATAAGTTAAAGAGTTATAATGTATATTTGACACCGGGCTTGAGCAATCCTTAACTGTAAGGCATGCAACGCTTATCAGTGGCTCTTCTAGTAATTCAAGTGGCCTCCTAGCCTCGGAAGATTCCCCCGTTCTCCTCGCCTTAAAAGGCATAAGAGGCGGAGTCTGTAGAATGTGGCACCAATCCAATAACACTTCTTTCCCCTGGAGAATGCTTCGTTACTCCCTTTTGTAGGAACACGTTCTTGTCGTGTATTAAATTGTGAAAAATAATTTAAATTCAATATAATAAACGAAATAAATAAAACGTTTTGTTTGCATTGTAATGCTACACATATTTAAATATAGAAATAAGACATGCAACTAAACAGTATACACATGTTTTAGGAAGACGAAAATTCTTTCTTATTATAACACTCATTTGTATACTTTTCACAGACAATACTGAGAAGTACACCATCAATCTGATGATTTGTTCTGGTAATAATCGATCTTATACCTAATTGACATGTAATGATAGAAATTTCTAATGTCTGGTATGGGAAATTAAGCATGAGCTCAGTTAATTTTAATGAGAGAGCAATTTTGTGATGAAAAAATTTTTTTAATGCATATATTCCAAATCCATATACTTCCTTACATTAATTAACGTTGTTTCCATTTCCATTGAAGGCAAGGACATAACATCCCTCACGCGCCTGTTTTGAAATGACCCTCAGAGAGGTCACTTGCTCTAGTCGCCGTTTTATTGAATTGAACTCTTGAAATGTTCTGTTCATACAGTAGTGCCCGAAACACGTAGTCACACCCTACTTTCAAACATTAGAAGATACCGCGGACTGTGAGACAGCACGTTAAGTTCGAAACAAACTTCATTCTCGTTCATGAGCGTGTGTTAATCTGTCCAAATTCTTTTGTGTCGGAGGGGCTGTGATTCTTGGGGAGATAATAGTGTAGTGGACACGGAAACCACTCTCTGCACCTAAGCGAGTTCGTTTCCTAGTGTGGACAAAACTTTTGGGGATTGGAAACCTTTCTGCGGACTTCATGAATTATTATAATATTGCGATACCAAATATCTATTATCATTATCGTCCTATTATCATTATAGTTTTAATTCAATTTTTTGTCTTTCATTTTGTTTGCATTTTAATCAGTTTTCTGTTTCTTATATAATTTTGTTAATGTATTTTAGGAATGGGGTTTAACTGATGCCAATGTTATTCTTGATTTAAGCTAGATTGCTGTTTCCAAGTACTCGGGGTTCAAGTCAAGTCTTATTGCGATCGGTGAGCTGAAGAATACCTGCATTAAGAATGGACTGACAATATGCCAAGCTTCAGAAAAAAAAATTCAGAATCTCGAAGGGAATATTGATGACTAAAATAAAAGATTGTAAAATGTCGCGATCGTAATAGTTGTGACTGTCAATCAAATAATATCCTAGCAGAATCTATAGCAAGGGCGGTCAGTTTTACCCGCATGGGCATTCGTGTTCCTATTTATGCCTCGCGGATGCTGCCACTCAAAATCATCGCTGCAGCGGGCAACGAAAGAAATTTGAGCGCGGAAACATTCCTGGGAGGTGGGTAACTCAATTACAAAAGAGAACAATGTTTTCATGAGTTTTTTATTAAATAATTTATCTTTGATTTTTGATTTTTTAACTGGGACCATATATTTTTTCACTAGCGATAGATAATCATAAATAGACGAATGCATTGATGTAATATACGTTAATATTTTGATAGTATATTGAGTATAAAATTATACTTTCAGACATATGATTTTGAACTATATGTACGAGATTTCCTGTTAGCAACCGTTGCCATTGTCGCATTTGTGTGTGTTCCTTTAGGCTAACTGTGTGTATGTATTGCTTTAGGCTAACTGCGTGTGTGTGTGTTGCATTAGGCTAACTGTGTTTCTTGCTTTAGACTAACTGTGTGTGGTTCTTTAGGCTCACCGCGTGTGTGTGTTGCTTTAGGCTTACCACATTTGTTTGTGAGTGTTGCTTTAGGATTACCACATTTGTTGGTGAGTGTTGCTTTAGGATTACCACATTTGTTTGTGAGTGTTGCTTTAGGATTACCACATTTGTTGGTGAGTGTTGCTTTAGGATTACCACATTTGTTGGTGAGTGTTTATTTAGGCTTGTCGTGAGTGTGTTTCTTTAGGTTTACTGCGTGTGTGTATTGATTTAGGCTTACCACGTGTGTGTGTGTTGCATTAGGCTTAACGCGTGTGAGTGTGTTACTTTACGATTACAGCGTGTGAGTGTGTTGCTTTAGGCTAACCGTGTGTGTGTGTGTGTGTGTGTTGCTCTAGGCTTACCGTGTAGGTGTGTGTGTTGATGTAGGCTTGTCGTGTGCGTGTTTTGCTTTATTCTTTCCACGTGTGTAGACTGCCTTAGGCTTACCGCATGTGTGTTGCATTAGGCATGTGACATGTGTATATTGCTTCAGACATGCCGCCTGTGTGTTTGTGTTGCTTTAGGGTTACTGTGTGAGTTTGTTTCTTTAGGCTAACTTTGTGTATGTTGCTATAGGCTTACCGTGTTTGTGTGTGTTGTGTTTTAGGGGTGCCACGTGTGTGTGTTTGTATGTTGCTTCAGAATTACCGCTTTTGTGTATATTTCTTTAGGCTTACAGAAAGTGTGTATATACCTTTGCGCTTACTGTGTGTGTGTTGCTTTTAGCGTTCGGCGTTTGAGTGTGTGCGTTTCTTTAGGAGTGCCGCGTTTGTGTGCGTTTTGTTTTAGACGTGCCGCGTGTGTTTGTGTTTTCACTTTCGCCCTCTTCTGCACTTTCACCCTCTTGTACAATTCTACTCTATTTACAATTCCACCCTGGTCTACACGTCCACCCTCTTACACCTCTTCTACCCTCCTCTACTCTTGGGTAGGAGCGCTCCTACCAAAGTGGAAATAGGCCTCTAGGGGAATTCGCCACTGTAAAAAAAGGAATAACGCGCCTTTGGGACTACATCCTACAAGTCCAAACTTGTAAATGTGGTGAGGAAATGTCCCAACAAACGTGCTGTCCGTCTGCGTGCGTGCGAGCGCTACCCGTCCGTCTTCATGATAGCGCGCGCCGGGCGTTTGTGTGTTTAATCGTTTGTTCGTTTTTACATTTGAGTGTTTTCTTTATTCTTGTGTGTTTTTTCAGAGATTATTTCTTTTCAGTGGTTATTTCTTTTCAGTTGCTTTTTTCTTTTCAGTGGTTATTGCTTTTCAGGGTCTCTTTCTTTTCAGGGTCTCTTTCTTTTTTATAATTAATATAAATTTATTAAATATTTTATATATTAATATTTGTAACATAAATAACAACGGAATTCAAAGATTGAAATTCGATTTGATCCTGCAGATTTGAAAAGTGTTGTATTCAAATTATTTATATTTAAATAAAACTGTAGATTGAGCTATTATATCATCTTCGTGTGAAACAATCTCGTGTGTATTTCGTGTGTCTCGTGTTGCGTCGTTTTTTTTCAGTGTTGCGTCTTTATTTTGCATCGTCTGGTTTATTTGTGCTTTGAGGCATCTCACATTGTTTCAGCTCTTCCGAATGTTCTTGTGCCATTTCTAATATTTTTCTGAATTGTTCACAGAATTCTACTCCCAGAGAGCGGGGGCTTACCCTAGCAAGGGTGTGCTATGTTTTTCTAGTGTTTCGTACCGCAAGGGCGGCGCGCTACAGAATGGGCGTGGGAAACCATACTGAAATTGTTTTTAGTGTTTCCACTTAACACGTAATTGAGCTCTGTAGACAGTTTTCCATGTTCTGTAAAGCTGGCAGGGCTGGCGAAATTGGTCCGCAGCTAAAAAGCGGCGCATTGCCGCAATTTCGAAGGAGTGGCCGCGTGTGCCCACTTTGAAGTACTTGAGCAGTAAGGGTAATTTGGTTTGTTCCGTGCTCAGAGCACGGTTATCATGTACCTTTGTTCATTTAATGAGTTATCTTGAGTAGACACTATCATTCTTCTCTATAAGTGTATGTAATGTTTTTTTGTACTTTTTTGTATCCTAAAGTGGGCCATTTCTATGTAACCTGTTGTTCTACACATTTCTTGTAATTCTGTGTCATTTCTACGCCTCATTTTAGCCGATATTGTCATGTAACTTTTGTAAAAAGGCCCTGGCTAAAAAATCTTGAATATTTTATTGTAATTCTGTGTTATTTCTCTTTTGTTGAATAAATGTAAACTTTTTTCTTAAAAACTTTGTATATTGTTAAGTTTACTAGATGCAACTGTTCCCAGAGACGTCAGTAAAAGTAACCTTCACTGATTTTACTTCCTTGCGATCGAGGAGATTGTTTCGATTTTTTCTCCGAAAACCCCTAGGAACTACGCGGAGCGGCTCATTAAACTAAGTTTTTAATAAATATATTTTCTTATCTTTGTTATTTGAAAAAATGTTTGTATGTTGAGGACATCACACCCACGAGATATGTTAACAACTCCCAACGATTGTGTCGCAGAATTTCACTCCAACATCCTGCTAGTTCAGACCGACCGTCCTTGTTTGTGGTAACAGTTTCCTGCCCTTTCTCCTGATCGCCATGCACAGACGCAGCTAGTAGTTTTCTAAATGTACAAGGCTGCATTATACTACAAATGTAATAATGTATACAAATCGATGGAATTGTGCATATTAACGGCGTGAGAGATATTTTATAATACTTACATTTGTGTAATTTTTGAAAAAACAACAGAACACACCAAAATGAACTGTACGTCATGTTAAATAGTGCCATTACCTGTATCCCTTGAAAAAGTTTGAAGAAATGTTGAGCCATTTTTAAGAAAATGGCGTTTGAGCGTATTTGAAAATGCGGAATTTTGAGATCATTTTCACAGAAAACTGTCGAGATCTGAGAAACTTCATTTAACATTATTCAAAGTACATGAACTCATAAACACACCAAAGTGAAAAATTCGCCTCCAATGTAAATATAACCGACGTGAGAGTTTTTTTGTAATTTTTGAAAAGAAAAGAGAATATAGAAATAGGACACTTATGTCACCTTATACAGTACATTTAGCTATATCCATTGCAAAGTTATGAAAAAAATTGTAGTCGTATTTTAGAAAATGTTGTGTTTGTAATATTTTTAAAATAACAAATATTGCACGCCATATTGCACGAAAATTAGTAAAACTTTCAAACAAATCTGTATGACCTTATTAAAAGAACTGATTTATGAGCAACAAATTTCATTTGAAGCAAAAAGATCTATCTTTAATTTTGTGGTTTTCGGAAAACGCCGAAAAACATTCAAACTATAGCAATTTTCGAGTTAACCGCGAAAATCGGAACTATGCTATCTTTATAAGTGTATTTTACTCTATTCTTACAAGAAACTTAAAGAAAAAATTGGGAGTCGTTTTTGAGAAAATTTTGAAAATGTCATTTAAGTACCCCTAAATTAGAAAGAATGTTTTTCAAAATTTCAAAGCTTCAACTAGAGCCAGATGGACAGACGTTCCTTCAATTATCGGACGTGTAGTTTAGGCCCTAGGTTTGTTCACATGCGACAAACTGACGGACGGACGGACGGACGGACGGACGGACGTTTTGAAAAACCTAAATTATATTTTAAGAATATTAAAGAAGACTATAACGTCGTCCTAAATAGCAGTTTTCATTGGAAGACATTTCAGACATTTCAAAGCTTCAATGGAAGACATTTTAAAAACTAAAAAATGCAATACAGACGTTTTGCTGTCAGTCGATTTTTCGGTATCAAGGACTCACAAAACATGAATTTTGGATACACCAAGTTTTAGAGTATTTTTCTAAATGTAGCAAGTGCATTTATCCACTTTTTCGTTACCAGTGCCTGGAAATATTAGTTTTTCCACTGAAAACTTTTCCCGTAGCGTTACAGAACTTTCACTCTACTTCGTAAGCAGTAGCGAGAAAATAAAATTTAAGAGAGGTTGCCATGGGAACCAATGTGTATTTCAATTTAGCACGTATAATGAGAATGTTTTGAAATTTAAATACTCATGTTTTCAATGGTTATATTTTTAAAGGTGGAATACTGCATTTTCGGAAGAACCGGCAAAAAGAAAATTTGTTTTTAAGGGTGTGGGTTACGATTTAAATTAACCACGAATAATTTTTATATTTTTTTATTTATTTTGAGGCGGGGATGAATTCTTCGTGCATGTAAAATTGGTTTGTCATAATTACAAATATTTTCAGTTGGTTATATAAAATTAAGTCCTGCATTATTATTTCAAAAATTAATTTGTTGTAACTTAATCAGTCGATAATAATGACCTAATTAAGAACTAATTTATATCCAAAGTAAATAATATTGAAATATGTAGTTTATCAGAATTACGAATATTTGTAATAGTCCAGTCGGTATGTACTTTTTACCCAGGCACTAGTTAAAACCCCAACTTTTTGACCTTCCGGACCCTATGCTAACTCTGAGAGCGCCAAAAAAAAACACGATATTTTTCTGACTTGTTTTATCTCTATAGCTCTTTAAGTGGCGTAGATATATGATTCAAATGAATTTTAAAGAGGATAATACGTCCTAAAACTTTTGTATAAATCATTTTTTTTAACCAATTACCAAGAAAGCTAGAGATTATCGAAAAAATGCTATATTTTCAATTCTCAAAAATGTGTGTAACCATACACATGTTTGTGAGATTGTAATCAATCTACAATATATATAATAGTTATTATGTGTAATACTATCATTGCCCAAAATTTTATTAAATACCAAAAAAATGATGTATATGTACATATGTGTGTTCGAGTTCCAGCTTAACTTTTCAACGCGGGAACAATGTCATTTTAATAAAACTTGGTATAATTTATTACTAGGCAATTACGATGGGAAAAAGAATACGCTGGGGGTAAGACACCCCTGGAGGGGTAGGTGGGAAAAGAGTGACATTTACAAACAAAATGACCAGGCAACCCGCAATACATACATATTACAATGCGCACTGAGTAGTCATAGTCGAGGAGGAGACAGGCAAGGCTGTTTAATATATGATTGTGATAAATAAACCCCAGGCAACGCTGGGATTTCAAACTATATATTGTAAGTAAATGGCCAATATGTGCATTACCTTTGCAGTATTATTTGGATATGGTGCAATTCTTTGTATACAGAATTAGCCGGTTAATCTTTCGTTATCGAAAATTAGGAATAAACTAAAGTCCGCTGTAGGAAACGTTCTTGATATTTCTTATTTAACAGCCACATTCAGTATCATTACCGCCATTACAAGTTTAACAAGAAAAGATTTCGACGGCTTTCTCTGGGGCGCAATATAAACGATAAATGAAATGCTATTCCCAGCCTCGTCAGTTTCAGGAGAATTGCCAAACGCATACTCATTCTTACGGTGCATTACATAATATATTTTAATTAGGCACGTGAGTGCTGGACGACCAGTACAAATCCTAAGGTATAGTTTGTCTTTTCAACCTTGACTTGATGGCAGGTGTAACATCCATGTTAGCGGGCTGCAACACATGCGGATTTATGGCGAGACAAAACTGAAGTTTTATCAACATCTTTGAAAGTGCCTGGTAGCGGATTGTCCAGTGCTCTCGTTCATCTTCTCTTTATCGTACAAATCGACAAAAATATTTCATTTGCTTCAGCAATATGTTCTGTTGTACTTTCTAACTGATTACGCAACAATTCTGACAAATCACTATTTCCACTGTAGAATATTTCATTCTATTGTGACGTACTAGGATGAAAACAACAGACGACTGTTCTGATTGATATATACAATATATTTACAGAATATTTACAATTAATGTACAAAGATTGTAATACAAAAAATCTAACCCCTTGGCAACCTTTCAGTTCTCTTAGCCGCGAAACCCCGCGACCGTCCCCTAGGCCTCGCCCAGAACCACTGCTTCGGAAGCAGCAAAAAGCAACGCGAGGTGCGAAGCTCTCGGACATAGAGTCCCGTAACTACGCCAGTTACATGGCTTGTCGCCAAACCGATCTTCGACCCGAAGATGACGTGCAATGATAGCACTGGAGATACCTCTCGTCTTTCGACACCCAGCGTATCCCCCGAGGCGCCTGTCGGCGCGGCCTTAAATATCCGACGGCTCGCCCCCACACTACAAGCAGCGGGCGTCATACGGCTCGCTGGCCAGCCTTTCCAGGCTGCAACCGACATCTCTTAAATTCGCCTCCGCGCGCGTCCTTTTCAAGGAAATTCCAGCCGGGATTCCTAAGGGCTTTTCCAACCGGCGCGGCGTGACGCCGCCGCCCTTCACCCCCATCCACATCCGGCTTAGCGCGGGTTTCCCCGAAGCGGCCCGACGCACCGGCGCCGGAGCAGACGACGCTACACTATTGTCTACGCTGTATGAATCACATCCAACTAAAAGCATAAAGGAAAAAGCGTATGTTCCCTTGTCATATTTGAAAGATACTGATGAGTGAGAATTGTAACGTATTCTAGAAATAAATGTCTGGATAAAAATATAGTTTTGTTAGAAAATTCAGTAGATTTATAACTTCATCTCTATCACACTCTAGCAGTATATTGCAGTAGTTAATTTCATAACATTTGTGACAAACACTGTTAACACAAAATTACCCCAATCTTTGTGGTAACTTTTGAAAGAAAATTTTTTATTGTGTATTTTGAAACCTAGAATCTCTTTTGTTTTTCAAGGCCATCCCACATTTTTTAAATATTCTTATGTTATACTTAAAACATTATGCCATAGTTGATGGTTACATTACACCACCAAACATCGTGGCGATGTACGATCAGGGGCGCCCAGGGTGTGAGGGTAGTTAACGAAGGAAAAACTGTTTCAATGCAATTTTGCGTTTCAAATCGGCAATCGTATTGCAAATGAACAATATGCAATTAGCTGATGTTCAGGTAACAAAATTTCTAGGTCTCTCAATTGAATCGAACCCCCAATGGAATGTACATATAACAGAATTAAACACTAAATTAAGCTCATTATGTTACGCATTCAGAATTCTTTCTAATTCTGTCAGCCTTCGTGCAGCTCGTTGCGTGTATTTTGCAAATGTACATTCCCGCCTGAGATATGGCATAATATTCTGGGGAAGCTCATCCTTTAGTACCCAGACATTTAGATTGCAAAAGAAAATTATCCGAATATGGGAAGCTCATCCTTTAGTACCCAGACATTTAGATTGCAAAAGAAAATTATCCGAATATGTAAAAAATCCCACCCACGTGATCCGTGCAAGCTTTCTTTTCATTTGTTTATTTATTTATTTTACGTCAAAAAACAGTTAAAACTGCGTATGACGTGCTATGGGGAAAAGTGAATTGTTTGCACATTTTCAAAATTCTGTGATAAGTCATATACTACTTAAATTTTGAAAACAGAAGAAAAAAACCTCCCATGTAATAAAATCTATTTTCAAGGATAAATAAGCAATAAATTTTGGCTCTTATCCATGTTGTCCTTCGGAATAATACTTCCTGCCGCGGCAACATGGAAACGATAATTTGAATAATTGTATTTCTCGCTGAATTCTAGAAGACGTGCACAGAAAATGAAGTTACATTTATGTCCAGAAGCAAAACAAGGGGCCATCTCAGCATTTGCTCAATGGATCAGGGAAACTGGACAAAAACCTGATCGAGATGGGGGTCATTGACTCGGAGGCTGCAGTACAATACTTGTTACAGGTTGTTTATACACATTTATACCGCCCAAATGGTAAATAATCCATTATGTACCATTGTTAAAATTAATGTTACTTTGCTTGTGATGCTCAGTATAGTCTCTAATTGTGTAGAAACAGTTATGCAGCAGAAACGACTTCACTTTGGATTTAAACTTTTCTATCGAATTTAATCGTTTAATGTCATCTGGCAAAGTATTGTAAAATAATGTACATGTATTGTTTGTGAATTTTTTGTAATTAGCTGTTGATACTGTCACCTGATGAATATGATTTCTACGTCGAGTGTTATAGTTATAGACATCGGCATTTTCTGAAAATATATTCTCGCCCTTAAGCAAGTCATTTTTAACAAAAACCACTGATTCATAAATAAACAGACACGGTAATGGTAAAATTCTTAGATTAACGAAGAGAGGCTTACATGAATCACGTGGGTGTGATTTGGTTATTATTCGTACAATTCGTTTTTGTAATCTAAAAGTCTGGGAGCTATAAGATGTATTTCCCCAGAATATTATGCCATATCTCAGGCGAGAATGAACATTCGCTAAATATACACAACGAGCAGTATGAAGGCTGACTGAATTTGCAAGAATTCAGAACGCGTAGCATAATGAACTGTTCAATTCATTTAAATGGACGTTCCATTTAAGGTTTGACTGAATTAAGAGACCTAAAAATTTTGTTGCCTTAACATCAGTCAATGGTGCACCGTTCATTTTCAATGGAGCACAGAATTGTTTATTTGAAACGGAAAACGGCATTAAAACCGTTTTCTTTTCTTTTACGATTAATTTGTTATTTCGGAACCAATTTGAAACATCTGATATTGTACTATTTACGGTTTCTTTATTGCAAACGATGTTCGTATCATCCGCAAAGAGAACCGTTCTTCCGTTTCGAATCGTCGAGGGCATATCGTTTACGTAAAGTAGGAACAGAATAGGGCCTAAAATCGATCCTTGAGGAACTCCACATGCAATGGGCAAAGAGTCGGAAAGGTGCGTACGTAATGTTCCATTATTCCAGTAAGGTATTTCAACTCTCTGAGATCGTTGTTTAAGGTACGAACATAACCAATCTAGAGCAATACCACGGATTCCATATGAAGGTAATTTTGAAAGTAAAATGTCATGATCAATGACGTCAAAAGCTTTTGAGAGATCTAAAAATAATCCAATAGGTGCCTCGTTCTGATCCAATGATGAGGCGACATCTTTAAGAAAAGAAAATATAGCTGTTTCCGTTGATTTTGATTTTCTAAATCCATGTTGGCAATCTGAAAGCGCGTCGTGTTTAGTGAGAAAGGTTTCCATTCGTACGTAAAAAAGTCTCTCTAATATTTTTGAAAAAACTGATAGAAGAGAAATGGGCCGATAATTTTGAATTACATTTTTGTTGCCTTTTTTGAAGCGCGGTTTAATTTTAGCTGTTTTGAAAATATCTGGAAACGTTCCGGTGCATAACGATGAATTAAATATGTGAGTTAACGGGTGTATAATGGCATACGCACAAGTGTCTAACAAAGAATCCGGGAATTCATCTAAACCGAATATTTATTTTTTAGTTTACCGATTATTGTGAGAATTTCATTGGAAGACGTTTCGGAAACGAACATCGTGTCTAAAATTTTGGGAGAACTGTCTGTTTTTGAATTTTGTGTCTGAAGACCCTTAGTGAGATCGGCAGGAATTCTCGAAAAGTATTGGTTAAAGAGACTAGCCACTGTTGCCGGATCGTTCACATTTATATCGTTATATTTTAAAACAACATTCTCTACGGGGTTTCTAGTTGATTTGGTAGTATTTTTTATTATATTCCACATTGCTTTTGTTTTGTTATTTGAGTTCAAAATATCCTGATCGTGTTTCATGATTTTAGCCTGCCTTATGACTTTTCGTAACAATGATTTGTATTTTTTAAAGTAGGTAAGGAAATATTGAGATACGTTATGACGTTTAGAAATGAAAGAAAGAATTAGTTTGTCCCTTGATGTCCTAATCTCTTGTGTTATCCAAGAATTGCTTTTCCGTAAAATATTTAATTTTCTTTTTTGAAGAGGAAAGCAAGTGTTAAAATGAAATGAAAGAGTTGAAAAAAAAATTATATTTGTCGTTTGTATCAACAGTATTATAAACCGCTTCCCATGACTCCTGCATCAAGTAATCAATGAATAACTTTATTTTACTTTTTGTAAACAATCTAGTCATACGTGTATTATTTATTGTGTCAGTGAATGCATTTCTTATAATGGTAAGAATTTGTGCATCGTGGTCACTGTATCCTAAATCTTTTGTTTCAACTTCATATCGAGTAGTAGTTTTGTTAATTATAATTTGATCAATTGCCTTCATCGAATTTTGTGTTATCCGTGTAGGTACATTAATTGTAATGTCTAAATTGAAGGAATTAATTAAATTGAGAGACTTTTCTTTCTCGCAAGATTCGACCAGAAAATCAATGTTAAAATCTCCGCATACAACAATGGATTCGAAAGAGCGATTGCTGACTTTGTTAAGTATTATCTCCAGGTTTTCTAAGAACAAAATATAATCTGCAGTTCTCTTTGTTGGAGGTCTGTAGATGCAAAGTATTATCACTTTTAGTGATGTAAGGTGTACAACAGAAATTTCGAAAATATTTTCAATGGAATACACATTTAATTCCGCCAAGGGGATAGAATCAATATTATTTCTAACGTAAATACATGAACCCCCATACGTGGGACCTTTCTGCGATTCTCTCTCTCTGCAATAAAAGCCTGCGAGGTAAAAGTTTGGAATTTGGAAAATGCTAAGTTCATTAGGAGATAACCAATGTTCTGTAAAGCGAAGAACATCCATTTGATTTAGATCGTTCTGTAGAGCTGCCTCGATAAACTCAGTTTTTTTTGAAAGGGATTGAACATTATGGTGAAGAATGTTTAGTTTTTGCAAGTACCTACACGAATGTTTTTCTGCTGCATCTGACTGTAGTTGCTATATGTTTACTCCATTTTTACCTCGAGTGCGTGGTCGAAGATTGTAGTGTGTCCCGGCAGTGACAGGTTGTGAGGAAAATGGGGCATCGGGTGTAGATGAATTGGTAGTGGGAATGGGAGAAACGGGAGTAGGTTCAGAGGAAGAGGCTACAGGGTTCGAAGTAAGGGTGGGGGTGGAGAACGTAAAGCCTGTTTTACACGGTCATTTTTTCATCCTTTTTTCATCATTTTTCTGTACAGAAACTGGATGGAAAAAGGACGTTCGGTTCTATGCGTACCGAAACTGGATGAACGTGATTACAGCGCTTTACGCGGTCATTCCTAGTCTGTACGTAATCGTGATGAAAATACTTCCTCCGAACGCCGCAAAAAGCGCTGGAAGTTTAACAGTTGAACATCGCATATACGGAAACAAATGAAATTAGCGGGAAGAATGATCAGATACGAATTTGCAGTGTAAGGAGTAGAAAGACGTGTGAGGTAACATATTGTGGTTTTATTTGCGAGATGGAAAGGAAAACAATAATCGTTACGGCAGCAGCTAGTATTATTGTGGCATCTGCTGCCGCGGCAGAAAGGAAAAGAAGGAGACGCTACACTTGGGTGAAATCCTGGGTGCAGAAGAGAGATACTGATGTGGGTCTGCTACACATGGTAGATAATGAATTGCGTCTGGAAGACCCACATTGTTATCGTCAGTTCATGAGGATGACGGAACAAAATTTTGACGAGCTCCTGAGTCTGATAGTGCTCGATATTAAGGAGGACACCTGTATGCGAGCTGCAATTTCTCCACGTGAAAGGTATGGCACATTACAAAAGTATACTTTTTTGTATATATAAATGCACATACAGAAATAGCCTAGTATCTCTATTAGTCTGTATAATGGCCATTCACAACCCAAATATTTAAACTACATTGGCATATTATTTCGGTTTGTTGAAGGGTTGTTTTAGCTAATTTTTTTTAAATTTTTGCAGGCTGGCTGTTACTTTGCGATTTCTCGCATCAGGAGAAACGTTCAGGTCTCTCATGTTTTCCACGAGGATTCATGAGAGCACTATTAGTAAAATTGTGCCAGAAGTGTGTAGAGCCATTTACACACGTTTGCGACCTTTGTATGTGAAAGTAAGTTGATAAAGCACAAGCATTACATTCACATTAATTGGTATGGATATAAAACTTATGTTTTGCTTGTAGTGTCCACAGACTCAAGCACAGTGGTTGAGCGTATCCCAAAAATTTGAAGAGCTTTGGGACTATCCTATGTGCATTGGTGCTATTGACGGAAAGCACATAGTCTTCAGAGCACCAAGATCTGCGGGATCATATTATTTTAATTACAAGGGGGCACATTCCATTGTTCTGCTGGCAGTTGTAGATGCAGAATGCAAATTTTTGTACGTGGATGTGGGAGTAAATGGGCGTGTGAGTGATGGAGGAATTTGGAGGCACACTTCACTTTACAAAAACATGGAGCGATTACATATCCCTCCATGTGGTTCATTGTGTACGGGAATGAACGTGCCATACCACTTTGTTGCTGACGATGCATTTGCACTGTCTCAGCGATTAATGAAACCCTTCCCTGCAAGAAACCTGTCAGCAGACAAAATGAACTTCAATTACCGCTTATCCAGAGCCAGGAGAGTGGCAGAGAACGCCTTTGGAATATTGGCCAACAGGTTCAGAATACTATTGTCACCCATAAACTTGGATGTGCAAAAAATTGATGATCTGGTGCTGGCAACAGTTGCACTTCATAATTTTTTGGCATGCAAGAACAAATCCAACTACACTGATACATCAGGTGCAAATGTAAATGATTTGGAATACACAAGTACAACCAGGAAGATATTACTTGAAAATAACGAGTTCTTACTGTTGCAGGTGACCAGTTGCTATCAATTGATTCTCTAGCAGTTGATCCCGGTCAGAGAAGTACAGTGGGAGCACAGAGGATGAGGGATGAATTAGCACAATATTTTAAACAAAATTAAAAGTTAATAAAGTACTTTATTTTTCATTTTCTATTTTTAATTACATTATACACGATATTCATAAACTGGTGTTGAACATCAACACGCTCCTCGTATGTGAGTTCTTTTAATCTTACTCCAACATACCTCCCAAATGCCGTACAATCATCATCTTCAAGCCTTTTCAAAGCTTGAGTTGCATTCTGTAATGCAAGAGTAATGTCATCATCACTCTCTCTCCCTCTCTTTTTAATATTTCTCCGCAACCCAGAAGAATTGCGGAGTTGCGGTGTTTCAACACTGTTGCTGCACCCTGGTAGTGATGCAGCAACAGTGCTGCTGCACACTGGTTGCAATGTGCCAACACTGTTGCTGCATCCTGACTCATGTCTGACTATGTCAGAGTTCATTTGCATCGTACCCTGGGGGTCTACATCGAATGACCCAATTACTTCGAAATTGTCCTCTAATACTAAAGTATTATTTGCAATGTTTGTGGAAGGAATTGAGTCTTCCTCAAACGTTAGAGTGGACTTTGAGTCCCTCAATTTTATGGCAGGGTCCAAAAATTCCAGTTCTTTAAAATAGTATAATGTTGACAGGTACACATCGCATGTTGCCACGCCAGATTTTTTACTGTCCTCCACTTTCTTCTTTTCATTAGAATATGTGGATCTAATTGTGTTCCACTTTTTTCGAACATCTTCAGCAGTAGTACCAGGCCTGCAATACAAGATACACATTGTACCAGACCCGCAATACAAAATAATTATATGCTGTACTTTTTTGTTAAGAGTTATTATTGTTGCACTAGCCACATGCCTTGTATGATAATTCTTGGCCAATCAAGTAATGCATTTTCTAGATTCCCTTAACTTATTATTTATTACCCACTCATATATTAAGGGATTAGTGTTGTCGCAGATGAGAGCATTTAGGACACCAAAAAATCAAACTTTTACCCTTAGAAGAATTAGAAAACACAGGTATTACACTGAAAAGTATTAAAAGTACAGGGTTGAAATCTAGTAATCACTTTAGATTGCCCAAGCAAGATCATACAGTGCACGTGGCTAGCACATGTGCACCATGTGTTTTATTATGTACTCATCGCATTGTGGATATACTTTCTGCAATGCAATTCAATATCTTCATCCTCTCTATTTTGTTTTTGTAATTGACCTCCATGCTGTCATAGAGAACTGGGTTGCCCTTAACCAGTTCAATTAAAAACATCACTGCGTCTGGATGCCAAGACATACTGTCAGCAAATAAATAATGTAAATAATAATTAAAAGATGTAAGGTAAATTGGTATTTCACATTAATTTGATTTAAATATCCTCCTTGGTTCACCTTTGTACAGAAATATCTCGCACAATTGTGTCAGACAACAGACAAAACACTTCTGCAAAATAAATAAATAAAGTTACAGAAATACATGGAAGAGATACATTCATATTTCATGTTCATTTTTCAATAGTAACTTTCACTCACCTTTGTACAGAAATCTCAAACGTTTGTACAGAAATCTCAAACGTTTGTGCCAATTGCTGCACAAAACAGACAAATCACTTCTACAACAAAAAAAATAAGGTTATAAATACATGAAAGAGGTGTATTCGTAATTCATGTTAATTTTCCTATAGTAAATTCAACTCACCTTCGAATTTCGGCGTAATTAAACAGCAAGTAAAAAGAGTTGGGTTCACTGAACTATATATCGCTTCGCAAAGACTCAATAATACAACACGTGCCCTCGCTATGCACCAAATGTATATAAACCAATATCTGACCAATATATTTCCGGAGAACGCACGCAATCGAAGAACGTTCCATAAAGTGACACTAGGGGCGCCGTAGTCAAACTGGATGAAATCTGTACGGAAAAATGAAGCATGCATCATTTTTTCGTACAAATTACATCCAGTCTGCACAGTACCGACGGGAAATGATGAAAAAATGACCGTGTAAAACAGGCTTAAGGAAGGTGAAAGGGATGGATTTTTGGCAGGAGACTGCGTAGGACTGGAGTTGATGATGTATTGTGTAAGCTTGTTACCGACTGCATGATTTCCAGCAAGGTTCATGTGAAGGCCATGCCGGGTGAAGTGTTTTGCTGAGAGGAAATTCATTTCAAAAAGTGTGACATTTGTTTCTCTCAGCTGCAGTTTTAATTGTTGGTTTGCGTGCTTAATCTCGCTGCATAGTGTTGGTCTGTTGTACCAGAAGGGCAGAGTCGAGACTACAATGTTAGTATTTTGGGCGGCACATTGTAATTTGTTAACATGTTGTTCAGGTGTAAAGTTACCGCCCAAGTTAATGTCATTCTGCCCTCCTATGATAATGACTGTGTCTTGATTGGTCAGTGTCTTCGTGTGGGTGTCCAACTCTGCCATCACATCTACAAACCTCCCGTTAGGTTTAAAAATAGATGAGACTGAGAAATTGGAGGATAACTTCCTACTGAGAAAGGAGGACAGATGGCGGCCATGACTGTCAGCTAAAATAAGTACCTGTTTTTTAGGCTCAGTAGGAATGGCTTTGTTTTCAAGTGAGCTAGGATGCGCAGCTTTACGTGTTTTGGTTTTGACGCGCTTCCTAGCCTGTTTGCGTTGGTTTGTGCATGAATTTGTCGATGGTAGAGAAGGGTGGTGAGGATCAGGAAGGCGAGGAAAATCTGTTTCATAATCTAAAACACTAAATTTGTTTTGAGTTGTGACTGGATGTGGTGCCTGTGTCTTTTGTACAGTCACGGGTGTACGGTTGGTATTGTTCGCTGTATTGCCGACTTGTACCCAACCGTCTGTGTAGAGAACGACCTCTTCCAACCTTCGGATATGTTGATCTAAATTATTGTTTACGTGCGTGAAGTCTTTCAGAAGGTCGGGTTTGAGAGTGTAGAGAGTAAAAAGAATAGATCAAGCAGTAGCCATGTCACGAATGCGTTTTAATGTACGTGATAAAAATTGGAATAAATACAAGAAAATCCAGATAAGAGCAACAATAACCTAGCTTTATATGTTAAAAGTGTAAAATTGATGTGTATTCAATAAATTAAAGCATTGAGCTTGGGATCTTACCATTGCCTTGCCTATTTATTTACGAGTCTGTAGTATTTGTCAAAACTGTGGGATCTTACTTAACGGTGGGATCTTATTTTCATGTAATACTGATATTTATAGTTACAACACTCGACGTAGAAATCATGTTCATCAAGTGTCAGTACCAACAACTCACTACAAGAAATCCACATACAATACATGTACGTTACTTTACAACGCATTGCCAGATGAAATTAAACAATTAAAATTGGTACACAAATTTAAGTTAAAAGTAAAATCTTTTCTGCTGCAAAACTGTTTCTATACAATTAGACACTATACTGATCGTCAAAAAGAAACAATGTTTACTTTAACAAAAACAAGATATAGTATAATGAATTAGTTTATATTTGCATTGTATAATTAAAAAAAGACTTAATATGCCTGTAACAAGTAATGTACTTCAGCTTCCGGGTCAATGACCCCCATCTCGATCGGGTTTTCGTCCAGTTTCCCTGATCCATTGGGCAAATGCTGAGATGGCCCCTTGATTTGCTTCTGGACGTAAATGTAGCTTCACTATGCGCACGTTTTGTTGAACTTTCCTTTTGCTTGTAGTGGTAGTAGAGCTTAGGGTGAGTTTCTATTTTGTTAACAATACAGAAAAATCAAATCTGTTTGTTCGTATACCGTTAAAAATAAGTTTTCTATAATTGAGCAACAAAAATATCTAGTTCTTGAAATGTTAATCTCTCGTTATTTTAAATTTATTATTATTATTATTATTAGTATTATTATTATTTTTATTATTATTTTTATTATTTTTAATTTTATTTAATCTTTCAACTATTATTAGTTAAATTGTTGGGAAGGGATTCTGAAACTCAAGAAAGCGTGCGCAGATGATTTTCTCCCCTATACGTCACATACAGTTTTTGACATTTTTTGAATAAATAAATAAATACATATGTTATACACAAAGCAAATTTGTGTTGTAGAAGCATATCAACACACCAGAAATACGTAAATTGTTTATTATTAACAAACTAAATTAATATATTTGATCGGAAAGAAAAATTAATCCAGAAATAAAAAGCACCCAATTTACTCAGTTCGACTGCTTTCTTATTTTTTGGTTAATTGTTCTTTCTGGTCATATATATATTCGTTTATTTTGTTAATAATAAACAATTTATATGTTTCTGGAGTGTTGTTATGCCTCTACAAGGCAAATGTTTGCCTAGAAACCATATTTTCAAACCAACTTTTGAGTGCTTATTGTGGCTCAGCCATTGCGAATATCCATGTATTTCTCTAGAGAAAACATGCTTAAAATTGTCGTACGAGCTTATTTTCGAAATTTCGACGTTTCCTCTCCGGGCACCCTGTATTAATACCTGTAATATAAGCTCCATTTAAGTAAATAATACGTTATTGGGACAGAGTGTTTTGGTAAATTGAGGTTTCATTGTTTCCACGATACGCAGTTGCCTATATTAAACCACGTCTAAGTTGCCGAAATTGAACCGGTTCAATTTAGCGTTCAACCCCTACCAGTAGCAAGTACACCTCAAAATCTAGACCTGTTACTTTCTATTGAGAAACTATCTTCAATCCCGAAATGCACAGGGAAGAAGTAAAGTGGAGCACAAAACGCCGTCCTACTATCCAGTAGTCCCTACAAATAGACTTGATATTGGCTAAGGAAAAACCAAAGAGAAGAAAAAGCGAAGAAAAATAATGCACAGAAACGACTCCTAGACTTACAAATTAACGGCAAACTCATTAGAAAATACACACTAAACTACAACACACAATGATGCTGAACCACATGTGACACCAAATCATTAGAAAACGTGATACAATGTATGAAATGGCATCAGTGGGCCCACGAAATGTGTGCTGCAGTTCTTCCAGGGAAAAAGAGTACTTTTGTGCAGAGTGTAATTGAGTTATATCGTTTTGGGTTGGCCTTTTCCATACTATTTTATGTCCATTAAACACTCTATCTTAAAACATTGTACATAGTTAAATTATTGAGCCCCTATAATTAAAATATATGGTTCAATTTAAGGTTGATCAGCAGAAGAGATTTCTAAATATTTGTCATAGCCAACATAATAGCAAACCTTTGAATATTACAATGAAGTAAAGAATGAGAAACTTTAAGAGATAAAGAAGATATTTGTACAATACATGAAACTCACATTTCTTTAATTCTTTAAATCTCTTTCATATTTTTTTTAAAAAAAGATACATTACAATACACTGTATTGCAAGATGTATTATAAAACACGATACTTAGTTGGCACGAGTTTTCGTTCGGCAAAGAAGCTTGGGATTCACCTGCGTCTCTGTCTTTCTTGACAATGAAGACTTTGTGGCGGTCGTCGAGTTTCGCGGCCTTTCGGTGGTCATAGGATTATGCGCTGGCGTGGAGACAAGGGCACGACCCATACATTCGCCGCATCTTCCCCTCTTGCCTGCCGCCTCTCCTCGCCTTCATTTCGCACCTCGCTAAAGCTAGCACCCCCACTTTAGAAAAACCGAAAACTTCTTGTGCCATAATTTTGGGCTAATTTCAGCCCCCCTCCAAAATTTTTGGCTAGTAAGTGAGGCTAGCACCCTCACTTACTCAAAATTCAACATTTTTTTACGGTCGAAACAAGTGAATTTTGGTCTCCGGTTTGTGTGGGGGCATTGACCCGGAAGCAGAAATACATTACTTGTTACAGGCATATTAAGTATTTTTGAAGAATTATCCTATACAAATGTAAACTAATTCCTTATACTATATCATTGTTTTGTAAAGTAAACATTATTTTTTTCTTTTTGACGATTAGTATAGTCTCTAATTGTATAGCAACAGTTATGCAGCAGAACAGATTTTACTTTTAACTTAAATGTGTGTACCAATTTTAATTGTTTCATTTCATCTGGGAATGTGTTGTAAAGTAACGTACATGTATTGTATGCGGATAACTTGTAGTGAGCTGTTGATACTGACACTTGATGATCATGATTTTTACGTCGTGAGTTGTTACTATAAATATTAGTATTACATGAAAATATGTTCCCTCCGTTAAGTAAGTCAGTTTTGACAAATACTACAGATTCGTAAATAAATAGGCAAGGTAATGGTAAGATTCCAAGCTCAATGAAAAGAGGCTTGCACGGATCACGTGGATGGGATTTTTTCATTATTCGGATAATTTTCTTTTGCAATCTAAATATCTGGGCACTAAAGGATGAGCTTCCCCAGAATATTATGCCATATCTCAGGCAGGAATGTACATTTACAAAATACACGCAACGAGATGCATGAAGGCTGACAGAATTAGAAAGAATTCTGAATGCGGAACATAATGAGCTTAATTTAGTGTTTAATTCTGATATATGTACATTCCATTTGAGGTTTGACTGAATTGAGAGATATGAATGGTATAGAATGGAGAGAGTGATTCGTAAAGGTTGTCTTAATGGAGTATCGTAATAATTCACAGCTTGAAAATATTATGTAATCATACACAATACACACACACACACACACACACACATATATATATATATATATATATATATATATATATAATAGGCTGTATCGAAAAAAGTACAATGCAAGAACATCGGCATCAATAAAACAGTTTTTTAAATAAACACTTCATTTTCAAGCATTTTTCTTTACTTTTTCAAAAATAATGAAAAAATATTTCTTTATGTTATTTTACTTTCTCGTATGTGTACATATATACGACTAATATACGTTGTATAGAGAAAGTTATGTAAGGCTGCGGAAAATCGATTTCCAGATTTCAACGAAAATACACGTTTTGGGTTCCCCTGATTCCGAAAAAGTTCTTTTTTCCAGAACGTCTGTCCGTTTGTGAACACCATTAGTTCCTCAACCCTGCGCACTATCTTTTCCAAATTCAAGAAACCTGTGTCCATCTGGCTCTAGTCGAAGCTTTGAGATTTTGAAAAACATTCTTTAATATTTGGGGGTACTTTATATATGAAGCCCTCCGGACATATTCAAAATTTTCTCAAAAATGCTCCCGTCGAGGTGGGTTGGTCCACGTCCTGACGGGGGGATACAGAGAGGGCTCTCAAGTATTCCTTTCCTTCACAAGTCGCTTTTCTTCTCCCCATTGTACATTCTCATTCTTCTATACTATCCTGTCTCTTTTCTTCTCCCTCTTCTATTTCACTGGCCCCCTCTGTATGCTGAACGCCCACCCATGTGTTTGCCGTGCATGGCGACCCGTGTCGGAGGGAATGTATGTCCTGGCGGTTGAGGGGCCTGTCCGTTTCCCAATTACTCTCCTCGTGCTCCTTTTTTTTCTTGGCACCCAGGGATACGTGCTCTTACGTATTTTGGGGAACATTCCTTGTAGGTCTCGATACACTTGCTTTGGCTACGGACTCTTCTAGACGGGCGGTCGGGAGCTAACCCACTCCCGATCAACCGGCTTGGACTAGGTCTTGTACTGAACTCCAGGGTGAGCGGGGGGATCCACGGCGGTGCAGCGCTGTGGTAACCCCCCACTATATCCCCGTGGCAACCCTGGCACTCCGATGGAGTGTCCCCTTGTTGGGCTCCGTGGTGGGTGGGGACCACGGGGATGAATCTGATATCCTCTTAATAGATAAAAAAACCTACCCCCCGCCCTCTTCCATAAGGAAGAGGAGATTTGTTGGTGAAACAGTAAATCTTGAGAGTTTTTTCTGTAATCAGTCAGACAGACCTACTAAGCCCCGCTTTCTCGTCATGTCAAGTAAAAGAGAAAATGAAACTATGAAGAGTGTCAGCCCTATAAAACTTGCCAGGGAAATTGAAAAGTTTGGTATATTTCAGTCGGTGGTCCGTCAGAGAAATGACACAATTCTTTTCGAATGTCGCTCTGACGAACAGATCAGCAAGATCCTTGACCTCAAAGAAATAGCCGGCCTCCAGGTGCATGTGTCCGCCCACCCGACCTTAAACCTCTTCAAGGGTGTGGTAAACCACGAAGACTTCGCTACCGAATCGGAAGAAAATTTGAAAGCCTTCTTCGAGCCATATGGTGTGTCAGAGATCTATAGGATTCAGCGGAGAGTAAATGGGGTAGTCACTCCTACCTCCACTCTAATACTGACTTTCAACCGTCCATCTCTACCAGAGAAGATATCCTGTAGCTTCTACAATCTCCGTGTCAGGCAGTATGTTCCAAACCCTCTGCGCTGTTTTAAATGCCATAGGTTTGGCCATACGCAACCTCGCTGCATGAGCGCCGCAGTCTACGTGCACTGTGGAAGGGAGGTTTGTAATGACTCAAACTGCTCCGCCGAGGCAAAGTGCGTTAACTGTTGTGGAAAACATCCATGTAATTCCAACCAGTGCCCCATTTTCTTAAGGGAAAGAGAGATCCAGAAGATCAGGGTCTCTGAGAAAGTTTCCTTCCCGGAGGCACGACGCCGTTACCAGACGCGAAACCCCGTGGACATGGCCCGAAGTTTCGCTGACACCGTGGGTCAACATAAGACAGTCAATTCGGAAACCCAAACGCCTAAAGCCTCCACTTCGTGCGATGCTGCCTGCCAGGTGTCCTTTGATGACATCGGCGGAGATGCAAATCCTAAATGTCTTGTCCAGCCTGAAACAAAATCGGAAACACAAACCATAAATATTTCAACCAACACCCAAACACATCAAGACAAGCTGAGGCCGACAGGCCCTATTGCTAGATCTAGGTCGCCTGTCTCAAGGGACCGTGGTGTCTCAATACATGCGACCCTCTCCAGCAGTAGTCAAGATGACTCTGCTGGGAATGAGGAACTCCGCATGAACAAAGCCATTACTTTCCAACAAAGAAGGAAAAAGAAGAAAAAGAAACCGGATACATAACCTACCCTTGAACCAAAAACTTAACTAGAAACTATGGCTCTCCTGTCATGGAACATAAATGGCTTTCGAACCCGTTTGGAAGAATTGAAGTTAATAATGTCTATACATAGACCCGTGGTTATCTGCCTGCAGGAAACACATCTCCTTTCTGAGCACTCCCTCTCTCTACGCGGCTTTTGTTGCTACAGGCAAGACGTAGACGATGGCCTCCGCGCCCATGGTGGAGTCGCCACGTTTATCACAAACTCTTTGGTATCGAAAGAAATAGACATACGAACCACTCTGCAGATATCTTGCGTTCGTGTAAATTTCCGAACTATTTCTGTTACCATTTGCAACATTTATATCCCGCCTGGACAAGTCGTGTCACAAAAAGAACTGGAAGATGTGCTGTCTCAGGTGCCTACACCTTTTCTCATTGTGGGGGACTTCAACGCCCACAACCCTGCCTGGGGTGGTACAAGGTGGTGCACGAGAGACAGGTTACTTGAAAATATCATAGATAACCAAAACTTAATTCTCCTAAATTCTGGCGAAAGCACACACTTTTCCGTAGCTTCTAACACATTCTCGTCCGTGGACCTAGCTCTCTGTAGTCCCTCCGTTTCTACAATCTTCGAGTGGACTGTCCTTGGCGACCTGCATGGCAGTGACCATTTTCCCATTCGGGTCAACCTCGATATTCCCGATCTGAACGTTGCTCGCCCTCCTCGGTGGCTAATCCACCGAGCTGAGTGGGAAACATTCAAGAAAGAATTACGAATATCGGAAAACTGCCCAAACGACATCGATGCTATGGTTGCCCATTTTAATAACGCCGTCCTTCATGCGGCCTCATTTGCCATCCCGAAGTCGTCGGGCCATGCACGACACCCCCCTGTGCCATGGTGGAACGATGATTGTGCCACCGCGGTCCGGGATCGGAAGAGGGCATTGGCAAAACTTAGTAGGTTCCCGACCATGGAAAACCTAATAAACTATAAAAGATCCCGAGCCAGAGCTAGATTAACGATACGGGAAAGTAAGGCTGCGTCCTGGAGAGCCTACATCTCGTCACTCTCTTGCCGTTAATCCCCTAAACTTGTGTGGAGAAAGGTCCGACAGATCGGTGGAAGACTCCCTTCGCCGTCTCTTTCAGGGCTTATGGTAAATGGCAATCTCCTAACCTCTCCACAAGAAATTGCTGAAGAAATGGCCTCTAATTACGAACAAATCTCCAGCTCCGTACACTATTCTTCTGGCTTTCAAAACACGAAAAGAAAAATGTAAAACTGTAAATTAGACTTCTCGAGTCGCGTGGAGGAAGATTACAATGCCTTTTTCTCCATGGACGAACTCTCCTGTGCCCTCGCTTGTGCGAAAGATTCTGCTCCAGGACCAGACCAGATACATAACCAAATGTTGAAACACCTACCTGAAAACGCTCGTTCGTTTCCCCTCGGCATTTTCAACAAGATTTGGGCTGAACATGCTATACTAAGGATTTGGTGTGAAGCCATCGTTCTCCCAATCCCTAAAGAAGGAAAGGACAGAACAACCCCCTCAAGGTACCGCCCAATCTCGCTCACAAGCTGTGTGTGCAAGCTTTTAGAGCGAATGGTAAATACACGTCTGGTTTGGCTCCTGGAACAAAAGCACCTCTTTACACCTCTCCAATGTGGCTTCAGGAAGCACAGGTCAACCATGGACCACTTAGTCACCCTCGCTACGCAGATTTCCACTTCTTTCGTGCTACGTCAGCACCTGGTAGCAATTTTCTTCGATATAGAGAAAGCGTATGACACCACCTGGAGGTACGGTATTCTTCGCACCTTGCATACTTGGGGCCTTAGGGGACGACTCCCTTTGTTTCTAGTAGGTTTTCTTTCATCAAGATCTTTCCGCGTCCGCCTTGGCGACGTGTTATCCTCTAGTCACCAGTTAGAAAACGGTGTTCCCCAGGGATCAATTTTGAGCGTCACTCTGTTTGCCATTGCTATCAATAGTATTGCATCAGTTATCCGGGAGCCTGTGAAAGCATCACTGTTCGTTGACGATTTTGGAATTTTTTGCTCCTCCAAGAGCGTGCACGTTATTGAGAGGCAACTACAACTTGTGCTCAACAAACTGCAGGAATGGAGCGAAGAAACAGGATTCAAGTTCTCTACCTCAAAAACCAATTGCATGCACTTTTGCAGAATCCGTCACCTCCATAATCACCCCAAACCTTTTTTCTTGGAGGACAGCAGCTTCCATTCGTTGAATCCGCAACCTTCCTTGGACTCACATTCGACAAGAGCCTGACCTGGCGAAAACACATCCGTAAACTACAGGGCCGATGTGTATCGCCTATGAATCTCCTTCGCACTCTTACTGGTAGCTCTTGGGGCGCAGACCGTGTTTGTCTTCTGCGTTTGTATAGAACTCTCATCCGCCCTATCTTGGATTACGGATGCATAGTGTATGGGTCAGCGTCTCCATCAACCCTCCGGCCATTAAATACCATACACAATGCTGGCATAAGGATTAGTACAGGCGCCTACCGCACGAGTCGCACCGAATGCCTCTTGGCCGAGGCTGGAGAACCATCCCTGAGCCGAAGGCGGGATATTCTGATTGCCTCCTATGGCGCGAAATTATCCAATGTTGATACTCCCTCGCGTCAAGCAGTCCTCCATCCAACCCACCTGACTTCATATGCGCTTAGACTGTCATTACCCCATCCCCTGGGTGTCCGTCTCCGTATGCTCTTAAAGAAGCTTCATATAAAACTACCCAACCCTGCGAACCCCCCCCCCGAAACCTTGTTTCCCCTTGGAAACTACACCGGCCGATATTAGATCTTACTGTCTAACCTTCCTAAATCCTTGACTCCCCCCAGTACATTCTTATCGGAATTTGAGGCGATAAAATCTACGTATCCTGGCCATTTCTTTATTTACACCGATGGCTCCTCCCAAAACGGCAAAGTCGGATGTGCCTACTACTGCAGTAGATCCACGCAAGGTTTTCGACTAGACTCTTCGTGCAGCGTCTATACCGCAGAGAAGTATGCGCTCTTGGAGGCACTTAAATATGCTGGATCGATGTCACTAAAGAAAGTAGTGATCTGCAGTGATTCAAAAAGCTCTCTTGAATCCATCTCCTCCTTCTCGTCTTGTGACCCACTGACAATGACCATCCAACAGCAAATCCACCATCTCTTGGTCCGCCACTATATTTTAGTCTTTTGTTGGGTCCCTGGACACGTGGGAATAAGAGGAAATGAAATAGCTGACCAGGCAGCAAAGTCCGCTTTGAAGAAAAGAGAATTAGACATCTTCACAGTCCCCACGGAAGACACTAAGCTGTTTATAAAACGCTCTATCCGCAGTGAATGGCAAACAGAGTGGCATAACTCAGATTATAAGCTCACGAGAATCAAGGATTCCATAAATCCTTGGTCTTCCTCATCTCGTGATGCTCGGCGAGAGGAGATCATTTTAACACGCCTCCGAATCGGTCACTGCCATTTCTCCCACGGTTATCTCCTCCACGGGGACCCACCCCCTATTTGCGAATACTGCAAAATAGATCTTACCGTGGAGCATGTTCTCTTACACTGTGTTAAGATGAGAGAGAGCCGTCGAAGGCATTACCTTGCTAGCTCCCTTGCGGAGATTCTTAGTAATGACGAATCTTCTCTCTGCAAGCTTTTTGGCTTTTTGCGAGAGACTGGCTTGTACAGCCTTATCTGAGAGAAGATGATAATGCCAATTATTGGCTTTTAGCCCGAGATTTTAAACAAAAAAAACTATCTGGCAATTTTCTGCCAAACCCTTATCCTAAGATACGTCCCTTCTCAGTTTCACTTTGCTTTCTATTAAAGATTTTAATTTTCTCTGTTAACTTGGAACTGCAATATTATGCACTGGTCTTAAAATAATTTGACACGGGCGCAAATGACCTTAGCCGTTGAAGCGCCCTTAAACTCAATCAATCAACAATGAATCAAATAAAAATACGAATAATATGAACATATATTCAATGAGAAAATTTACAGTGACGCAATTTCACAACAGGTTATTGCACTTTAAGTAGCTGGTCACTGAAAAATGAAACAAGACAAAAAACCAAAAGCATATAGGCGTCACCTCGACTGCCTGAACACACTTTCATTAACTACAATTTACGATTAGATCACTCCTTTCTAAGTTTTCCACTACTAAATTATTTACTCTTTTGGCCTCTAGTTTTCCGTGCACGGCTATTTTGTTTCAAATGAATTTGATACTTGTTTCAAAGAAACCCTTTCACAGGTGCTAGCCTTGGGCTTCGCACTCACTATGATATTGAACACGAAAAATATACGTGGCATTCACGTTACTTAATTCAAACCCTTTTACACGTCACAAAAGTAATTACTTTAAACACAATATAACAAATTGATCTTTCTGGATAATATTAACTGTACAACATATAAAAACTTCTGAATCATTTACGTAAAATTGTACAAGGTAAGCCTCTTTAAATGAATCTACTGACACGTGCAGTAAATGGCCTGGAAACTGCGACTCACACAGTTCGAAATACTTCTCCCTCCTATTTTAGACGTTTCACCCACTTTTAACACTGATTGTCGTGTATTTACCACTATCCTCTTTCCCAGCTGGACGCTGCATAAACGTTGCCAGTTCCTTTACCTCAACTCCGCGTCGCTCGCCTGTAGGTAACCTTGGGGATTTTCTGCCGCTCGTCACGCGTTGCCGCCACGTCTCGCGTGCTGTGCTGCGACGAAAGCAGTTCCTTCCGCTCGAACGCCGCCAAGCCACCAATTTCCACACCTTTCTCTCGTTCCGATCCCGTACTATCCTCGCTCTAGACCAAGTCCTTCTCGCCTACGCTTCTTTCTTCCTGGGGTCGTCCATCTTCCACCGCCTCGTACACGTTCGTTCGCGCTTCCAGCCTCGAAATTATTAATGTTGCAAGAGTTATGCTCAAATGCTCGGCCGACCTACCACACTTTAGGCATGTGTGGTCTCAGCGTGCAATGTGAGATGCTGGATTTAATTAATGTCCTTCTGCGCGAATTTTACAACTTTTGAAGTTATTTCGACGTCAAACAGTTATTTTGCTTGCTCTCCGAATTATTGTGACTACGACGAAAGATTTTGCACTCAATCTCCTAATTACTTCACTTTTCTAAGGTACGCTTTCCGAGCTAGCTTTTAACTTTCAAGTTAAAGTAAACTCCTATACTATCTATTTGTACTCGCCGTTACAGTTGTAGCAAAAGAGCTTTTCTGGTCGCCGCCGCAGTCGTCGTAAAAGAGTTTCTTCTGGTCGCCGCCGCAGTTGCCGTAAAAGAGAGTTCTTCCGAGGCGCGCCGCGATACTTATGATACTCGCGCCTGGGGAAATTTTTGGAGGGGTGCATATTCTCCTCCTTTCGTAACCTCTCGGAAGAAACATTACCCACTAGTTCGGGCGTCGCAGTTTGAAAAGCTGCGGGCAGATGGCGCGTTTACCGGCCATCGCTCCGCCGCGTACCCTAGTCCTCTCTGTTAGTGAGCTTCTTTACATAGCTGATGGTGGCGTTATGGGGTTGTCAAACCCCGTGACGTCACAATATAAACATTAGAAACTCTATGTAACATGATCGATGATCAATGAAAGCGATTGCTGTATACTAAGCGAATGAATAGGGATGACTAAATACGTCTCGTAGTGGAAACCTCGAAATGTTTACTTTTCATAGCGTCAACTTCGGGTTGCTATATTTTCTTAATTAAACCCCAAAATATCCAAGCAGTTATTTCAAATTAAATAAAACTACAATTTTATTGACAATAATACTAACCTGATATGACTTTCTACAAACAATTATAAGGAGATGTGAACTTCTTCATCCTAAATTTTCATCCTAAATCGTTACTTTTAATTTTAACGATTATGTTAATGTTTGCTACTCAGAGACACGGAGCACGCTCGAAAGAACACAATAAGTAAACGAAATTGAGAATATTATGATTATTATGTCGTAGTAGCTTCATTGTTGAAATGACGACTGATTCTTTCATATGAGATTTTCTGTGTTTCATGAAGATGACCTCGGCGTATACGTATTTCGAAGACGTGTAAACTTCCATGATTTTGACGCGATTAGCGATGACCTCAAACAATCCACGTAGATTCAGAGGGTAGTGTCAAAAATCATTGGCGTGTTAGTGTCGAATGGAAAAGAATGCGTCTAGGAATTGTTCTGAACTTGGAATAATTGAATTTTAAAAACATGTTTATTTGCAAACTTTGCACCTTCATTGAAATTTACTTAACTGCATACGTAAGTTCACATTCCTTCAATTACAAATGTCCATAAATACACATATGTCAATACAATATTATAATAGTATTATTACTTTTTCGCATATTCCATGCTGATGCTATATGCTTCTAAAGGCAGCAGACTTACTGGTTAGAATGAAATTGTGAATGTTATAACAATGTATTTCGTATTTTGAACGTGTGAATACTGAGTAGCCGGAAGCTTTAATGTCTATATTTATACGTCAAGACAATTAATGCAAAATTATTGTTTTCTTGTATATTTAATTTGAAAAATTTTCCACAATTTTATATGTAAAGAATTGGCTTCCTAAGAAGGTGGATAAAGGCTTTCTCGAGGGAAAGCGAGTGTTACAATTTACGATTACAATCTCAGCCTATTTCGCCTTGAAACGTGTGGAGGAAGGACGCAATTTTCACCGGGAGGTATTTCTGGAAGCCAATTGATGACTCTTTCTTGCTCCCAAGTTGAAGATTGTTTGGTAGCCGACTCGAGTAGTATTTTAAAATTTATGCTGTAATTGTTAAACAAATGGAACTTAAAGTATTTAGAATAAAATGAAAAATTAAGGAGCTGAAACCCAGGAATATCTAACCAGCAACAATTTTCGTGGCAATTAATGCAAGCGTTGTGGCCGCTTGTCCCCTCCACCCCGTTAGGAACTACAAATATATTTGCCGGAGAAACTAAGCGAGCCGTTGCAAAACGGCTTGTAGAA
>BLKR01007200.1:0-41780 GCA_011170035.1 Teleogryllus occipitalis | reverse complement strand
TAAAAGCTACGCTCGTGGCACATAGCGAAGTCGCTAGCCTTTCACCACTGAGGTCCGGGTTCGATTCCCGTCGAATCTCATGTGAAATTTGTTCCAACAAAACGAGTTTGGCTGGTTCACAAGGGCTAGTCCAACCCTTGTGAAGTGTCCTAAACCCTGCCCCTATCCTTACTCCTTCCCAATTCTGGCCGCTGGGTAGTGACGCAGGAGCGCGTAGTAGGAGGCGCGTACGCGGAGATGCTACCTGGCGGTCCTCTTGACAACTGACTGCGACGTGACGCGACCTGACAGTGATAATGGAGAATTACTCCAAAAAGCGCGCAAAGTAACGGAGGATTACTCCACAGCGCAAAGCGCTCAACGACCCGTAAGGGTCTTCGAGACGCGTTGCGTCGCAACAAATTAAAAAAAAAAAAAAAAGCTCTTCAGACAGTTCGTCAAGTGTCTGCGAAATGAATGTAGAGAAGATAAACAAGAGTTTAATTGCAATAGCAGATACCCCCGTGATGACAAGAAATTTCAACAAAAACGGTATTCTCATGAGGAATTTTAGACAGTACAAAGTGCTACCAAGGATAATTTTTTCACAATAAAGATCCTTCGCCGTCAATTGAAAAATTGACACGAAAGGTATTATTAAGAAATTTATCTATTCCTTTCACTCAACAGATCAGCAGACATTGAAAATTCAAATTTTGACAATTTTTGAAAGTTGGAGATACAATAAAATTAAACGACACTTTGCAGCAATCAAACACGTGATAAAAATGGCTAAAAGTTGGCTGAAGAAAATGGAATTTTGCCCAGACCTGAAAGTAAATTCTATAAGGCATTAGAACTTTGCGTTGTGTCGAATGTTCAGGAGTTCTAAGGTAAGCAAGAACAAATTTTTGAAAAACGTAATCAGGGACCAGAAAATTTCAAAGTATCAGTCATAACGTGAGACAAGAATCCTTCATTTAATAACCAAATAAATCGTTAAGTACTTAAATTACTACTTCATCCAAAGAAACCCATCGACAGTAACTCAAGAAACGCGTCTTATGCAGCAGTATACTGCACACTGGTTTGTAAAAAATTAATATTTCTTAACGTTACTGAGATCATACTGATTTTTTCTGGAGTTATCAACAATACTCTATTGCGCTTATTAATATTTTTTTAAAGTTTTAGTTCATCTAGTTCACAAATATATTCAATTTTCAAAATTAAAATTTTTAAAAATTGAAAATTTAGGAAATTAAGAATTTTGCAAAATCTCAAAATTTAAACATGCTTTTAAGTTTCGAAAGGAAATTGAACGGAGTTTCTATAATTACTGTATTCATATATGTGATTTTTAAGTTAGTGATGCGCGTCATTTTTAGCCAATTTTGTCACGCAATATTTCCGAAAATAATAAAGTTAGAAAATAATAAAATTACCCGTGTTAACCTATTTGATCCATATAACAAATAGAAAAAAATAGAAAATAATTAAAAATATGGAAATCAAATTTTTGTCTTTTTGGTGCGATTTGATATTGAATGATTCAATAGAACGAAAATATTACTTTAATCATATTCAAGAAAAGTAAAACCACGTCCAAAATAGCAATTATAAATGAATAATTTAGAGCTGCTTTTAAGAAAATTGCGATTAAGCGTTACTGGAAATGTGAAATTTGAAGTTCGTTTTCACAGAAATCTATTGGGTTTTCGGAAATCATCATTTGAATTCATTTGAAGCACTTCCACTCACAAATGCACCAATGTATACAAATAGCTGGAAATGTGCATATTAACGACGTGAGAGATATTTTTAAAAAAGATTGTGTAATTTAAACAAGAAACACACATACAAGAAACAACAAAAGTACACCAAGGTAAACGCTACGTAATATTGAACACTGCAATATGAAATCTCCGTTCGAAAAAATTAACGAAAAGATTTGTCGCCATGTTTGATAAAATAGCGTTGGAGCGTTTCTGAAAATGCGGAATTTTGAGCAAAAAGCTGTTTAGTTTGCCAGAAACTTTATGACATTATTTAAAGCACATGTACTTATAAATACAATAATGTGAACAAATTTCCACTAATGTAAATATTAAGGACGTGAGATTATATATTTGTAATTTTTGAAAAAACAAAAAATTGGGCAATATCGAGATAAATAATTTATAAATAATGTGATATGTTTACCTTATATCCCACAAATAAATCACATTATTAACTAGAGGTGATACAGAATAGCACAAACTTTCTCGTAGTATAGTTTTCTAATTTCCTTGGTGTGGTCTGGCTTTAAGGTCTCTGTCCAGCTGCCATCTATCGTCACCCAAAGTACATTTTTTTTTTACATTTTCTCAACTTCTTGCTTTCCCAATAGTACAACCAAAATATTACTTCAATAACATTAAAGAACTCGTCCTAAATAGAAATTTTCATTGAAAAATTTGAAGCAGTTTAAAAAAAATGGCGATTAAGCATTACTGTAAAAGCGAAATTTGAAGCCCTTTTTCACAGGAATCTATTGAGTTTTCGAAAAAGTTAATTTTAAATCTTTTGAAGAATTTCCACTCACAATTGTAATAATGCATACAAACAGATGAAAATGTTTGGATCAATGGATTGAGAATTATTTAAAAAGATGAATTTTTGTAAGTTTTTAAAAAAACATCAAATGAATACACCAATCTGAACTTTACATCATATTAAACAGTGCACATAGCACTATCTATTAGAAAAATTGGGAAATTTTTTTTCCATTTTTGGAGCCATTTTTGAGAAAATAGCGTTTGAACTTTTCTGAAAATGCAGAATTTTGGGCTCATTTGTATAGAAAACGGTTGAGTTTTAGAGAAACCTTATTTGACATTATTTAAAGCATATGTTCTCATAAATATAATAATGTGAAGATATTGTCTTTAATGTAAATATTACGGACGTAAGAGACAAGTCAAAAAAATTTCATATTTAAATTTTTTGAAAAACAGAAGAATAAAGCACTGTGGCATTTATGTCATGGTATAGGGTTTGTTTGGCACTAGCAATATCAAACATTTAAAGGAAAAATTTGGAGCCGTTTTTTAAATTTCGTAATTTTTTAAAATTGCAAATATTGCATCACTATTGCAGGAAAACTACTAACATTCCTGAATCAATGTAGTACCTACATGATGTTATTGAAAGAACTATTTTTACACAACAAATTTCATCGAAACAATGTATATGATCTTATTGAAAAACTATTTATGTGGAACCAATTTCATTTGAAGGAAAATCTGTCTAGAATTTTGTAGTTGTAGGAAGACACCGAAAAAAATTCTAACTTTTGTAATTTTCGAAGCATCAGAGTTAACCGTGAAAATCGGACTTACGCCACATTTAAGAGTATTTTACTCCATTCTCACAAGAAATTTAAAGAAAAAATTTGGAGCCGTTTTCGAGAAAATTTTGAAAATGTCCGGAGGACTTCATGTAAAATACCCCCAAATTTTAAAGAATGTTTCTCAAAATTTCAAAGCTTCATCTAGAGCCAGATCGACATAGGTTTCTTCAATTTGAAAATGATCGGACGTGTGCTTTAGGCGCTAGTGTTTGCAGACGGACTGACTGACGGACGGACGGACGGACGGACGGACGGACGGACAGACGGAGAGACGGAGAGACAGACGGACAGACGGACGTTTTGCTTCTAATTAGTTTTTTGGCATCAAGAACCCACAAAACAGGGATTCTGGCTACACCACGTGTTGGAGCAGTTTTTCTCTTAATTTAGTAACTGGTTTAATGCACTTTTTCGCTACCAGAGCTCGTCAATCAATTTTTTTCCACTGAAAATCCGCCGTTCTTTCGCGCTTTCTCTATACTACGTATATTACTCCGTATATACGTACGCATATGAGAAAGTAAAAAAGAACGTTTAACAAAATTTAAACTTAAGCTAGTAAATCGTGATAAATAAGAGTCATACAGTAAAAACTTGAAAGATACTACAGATAAATTAGATAATAACAATGTAATGTATAAAATCAATTGTACAAATTACAATACATTGGTCAAACTGAACGTAAGTTGAGTACAAGAATAATTGAACACAAAAGAAATATAAAAGACCTAACCAAACTTCTTTAACACAACATAGAGTTACCATTTCACATAACGTAAATTTCCAGAATACACAAATTTTAGCCCACGAAAATTTCTCATATCCCAGATTAATATTTGAAACGTAATATATCAAAACACCTTCTTGTTTAAGTACATAAGTAGAATCTAATA
This sequence comes from Teleogryllus occipitalis, assembly GCA_011170035.1. Classification (NCBI taxonomy): domain Eukaryota; kingdom Metazoa; phylum Arthropoda; class Insecta; order Orthoptera; family Gryllidae; genus Teleogryllus; species Teleogryllus occipitalis. The sequence continues at coordinate 37,517 of BLKR01007200.1, read as the reverse complement.
AATTTACTAGTATATATGTTGAATTATTAAGTAATTTTTCTGAAAATTAGGACATTTCTCTTACAATTAACTTGTTTCTATCTAAAATATTGTAATGTCTCTATCAACCCCTTTCGAAGTACTTCTTTTCATAGAATATTTATCAAGATGCGGTTTAGTGTGACTGGTGTACAAGAACAACATACTCTTCTGTTTATAACTATCCATTATTTTAAATGTTATATTTATTTATTTCAATTGTGCCTGATGGGAAAAAATAATTTCCGAAACGTTACACTAAGTAATATGTAATAAATATTCATATAAAAATTTCCTGTCTTTAAAAAATAAAAGACCAAAAACATTATAGTATAATGAATTCTGATAATTCGGTGTGTGCTTTGTGCAAAACTGATGTTTAAAGGTACTTGCTTAAATGTTGATTGACTTGTATCACAACATTCATCTGAACGTTCATCTTCAACGTTCATCTGTTCACATCGTAGAGAACCGTTTCCTTTAAGGTGAACGAAATTGTTCGTATCAAAGGACCATAAACTTTCGTCTAGTTAACTGGTATACATATAAAGAAAAAGATCCCATAAAAACACTGCTACTCATGCAAAATATGCGAAAAAAGCCGAGAAAATGTATTCAAATCTTTTTTAGCAAGTGCAGTCATATATAAATATTACCGACGTGAAAGACAGGTCAAAAAATTACATTTTTGTAATTTTTCAAAAAACGAACAAACAACAAATTAATTGAGCAATATGGCTTTTATGTCATCGGATAGGGTGCATTTGGTACTAACTCTTTAAAAATGTAAAGAAAAATTTGAAGCCGACGGACAGACAGACTGATGAACAGAAGAACAGACAGTCGGACAGACAGACGGCCAAAAAGCTGGACAGAAAGACGAACAGTCAAACGGACAGACAGACGGACAGGCAGACGGACAGGCAGACGGACGGACGGACAGACAGACGGATAGAGACGGACTGACAGGTGGACAGACAGACGGGCAGACAGAGGGACAGAAAGACGGACGGACAGACAACAGACGAACAGACAGTCGGACTGACAGGCGGACAGACAGACGGGCAGACAGGCGGAGAGACAGACGGACGTCAAAATTCAGCATTATTATTTAAAATTTTATTAAATAAATTATTTTCTTGGTTTCTCTTCCGCAACACACGAATTCACTTAAATAAGAATACAGCATTTCACGATGAGTTCCACTTTGCACCTTTTCATATTTTGCTACCCATTTTAGTGTTTTATACTTCAATACCATATCATCGCCGTGACCTCATAGTCTTAGATAATGTATTAGTCCTTTTTTCTTGAAGTAATTAATTACGTCTTGTTTTTCGGTTTTGTACTTTTCAGTGAGTCTGTGCAACGCCAACTAGACATACGTGTCTAGGTGGTGTTGGTCTTAGGAAGTTCATATTGGCTATTCTTAATTACAAATTACAACTATTCAATCGTTTCATAAAGAAACCAAAAGAACGAGCTAATACATGGAAGGTGATATCGACTACTAACTGATCCATTTTCCCCACAAAAATTATTCTAATAAACAAGAGTATCGAATCTTTCATGTAGTGAACTAGTTTACGAATGGAAAACTAGTTCCATACGTTTACAACAGAAAATATTATTTTTATGTTGAAAGAAATATTTTTTGCAGTTTACCTTTCTACAACGCTTGCAAAAAAATACATTTCCAGTCTGCCATGAATATTCTTCATAAATCCATTCTTTTAGCAATGCACTTCTTGAAACTTTCTCTATTGCCATTGTAACAAGCCTTCTTAACAGGAACAGCAAATTTACTGATGTGGCATGCACCAAACGTCGAAATCAATACAAAATGATGGAAGAACACACCGTCTATCTTGTGAAATTGTAATTTCGAAAAGCGAAAGATTCCTGGAGCGCTCTTTTTGAAGCCAGTTGGGTTCTTGGTAAGGAACAGATAGCTCACTATTCATTGCGATGATCGGAAAGACGAGAGCAATTTCCTGTTCTCTGGAGCGCCCTGACTGGCTTCGACGAAGTAGATAATGTAACCCGCACGGTGTCAAACTCTCACATGTCTCTAAGCAGGGTCCCTGCTCGACGCGTTACAGGCAAGAACACGCAGGACGTAGAGCTCCTCGATCGGAGGACGCTCTGGCTGATTTTCCGTGGCTGTTACTCTTTTGGTGAAAAATTATCCATCAATGATTACTCAAAAAATGATTGTAGAAAACATAATGCAGTGAACAAGAATAGTGAACAAAAAATATTAAAAATTCAGAAAATTCAAAATAGGCACTTATTGGCTCCTAATACTCGATTAGGCCATTGTCTCCAAAATATGCATTTATAGGCATTACAAATGTCTCGGAAAACTCATTTCTGAGATAAACATTGATAATAGGGTAAGTGGTCTAAAAATACATTCTAAGACATTAAATAGGCAAATAGGCCATTGTCCGGACTAGTTATAAGGAATAAGTGCATTTTTTGTCGGATAATTGCCCAGTATTTTTAATGATTTAGATTTATAATTTAAGTACGAAGTTAATTCAAATTCAACAACTGAAAAGTGCTTTTATTTTTGTTTCGACGAGGTTCATTCACTAGCGGAATCATAAAGAAACTATCCTGTTTATCTTCATCTGTATTTGGAGTATTTTAAGTATTTATTTTTCCTAGGGCTTTTATCCAGCCGACAGCCGGTTGCCCTTTACGTCCCGAAGGGACGCATTTTCGACCATACACTAGACAAACACTTGCGGGCTCCTCTGATCTAGGGTCAGCAGAACGCGAGGCCCTCCGCGACAACACACACACACAAAGTCAAGGGACAAACAGCCATGACCAAGGCGGGACTCGAACCCGCGACCCTTCAGACTGAAGCGCTGAGTCGGTACTCGCTCTTAGCCACCTCGGCCATCCAGGTTGGCATTTTAAGTACTTCCTTTATGAAATTAGTAAATTTTAAGTATTTCCTATTTTATGTATTTAATTACATCTCTAAAATACATGCCTAAAAAACTAAAAAATACTGTTATTCAAATACAAAATGCATTTAAAGTACGTATTCAAATACAAGTATTTAAATACTTCCCAACCCTGCAAAAATGTGATCAAAGATTCGTTAATACTGAGTAATAATGTAGATAGTAATTTACTGAAAATACAAACTAATTTTATACATACATGACCAAGAACGTAGAATTCAGACAGGTTTTTTCGCCTTCATTCACCACACATCAACTATCAAACAGTGATTATGTTCAAATCCCTAAAAAAAATGAAATTAAAAAAAATTAAGAGGCAATGTTGCTGTCAATAGATCTATTACATGTCAAAAACTCTAAAGTTCTAGTTATTTTTATTTAATATTATGGAATAATATTAATAGAATTTAATATTAGTTAAGCTCTTTTCGATGAAAATTGTAGTTTCAAACATTTTGAATATGCTACTTGGTGAATTATTATTAAAGATCTAATGAATTAGCAAATATACAGTAAACTTCCTTACAATATTACTTGCCTAATAAAATTCACAAAACGTTCGAAATATGTTTTGTAGAATACGGTGCTGCACTGGAGAATATATGTCTCCCCTGGAGTCTATCTAAACTGCTCGTCAAGGTCTGCTGCGAAATATAAACATAGAAATGCGTTACTAAGGTGTGAATTATATTTGCAATTGTTCGTGGTGACTTGTGGTGTAAGTAGTATACTGTTCTCGTTCTTAAAGTAAGAACTAAAATGTCAGCATTTGAGCCGTGAATTTAATTTGTCCGCATTTGCTACCAGTGTCTTGCGTTATTATTACCATAATTTTAAATTTATTTGTTTTATTTTAGTTATATCACGTCGTGCAGTGCGATTTGCTCACTGTTGTTGCTCTGTTTATTCCAGTTTGGTTTAGTTACGGCCATGCCTGTGTATGTAGGTTAAGGTTATTTCAATATTATCCGCGCACGTTTTCTTAAGCCTTCATTTCGCTAGTTGCCAGAGTTGTGGAGAGTTCGATTACTTTGACAATTGGAATATTATATCAAATTTGTAACTTATTTTCGAAAGAAAATACTTTTTATTACACGGGAGTGAACATTTCTGGTTTTCAGATTTTTGTCTATAGTGCTAATTGCTATACTTTATTCTTAATTCAATTAATGTTGGTAAAGCAGTGGGGGGGGGGGTAAATATTCCAGGACTCAAGAAAACATGCGCGTTTAATAGTTTCCTCAGTATTAATGTTGTAACTTCTCATTGTTTCTCTTCCTATTTCGTATCTTTTCTGTTGTCATAAATCTCGAATTGTTTATAGTTGTCTTTAATTAAACTTATTTAAAGGGATTATTTAATACCATCTAATTGTGATTGTTGGTCTTTAATATCTAGATATTTTTGCCTTTAGTTGCTTGCTTTACCTATTTCATAAAACAATACTGTATTTCTTTTTGATTGAAATTACTTATTCTTACATGACTTGCGTATTTAGTTTGTTGATCAATTATGTAGGTTTAGGTATTTTAACTTGAGGTTCAATAAATTCATTTTTACTTTCTCCTATACGTACGTATGTACGGAGTAATATATGCAGTATAGAGAAAGTTATGTACTGCAGCCAGAAAACACAGCAAATTTTCGGCAGGAAAAAAATTCACTCACGGGCCCTGATAACGAGAATTTGCATAAATCCTATTGCTAAACTAAGAGTAAAAAACCCTCTAACACGTGGTGTAGCCAAAATCCCTGTTCGTAGGTGCTCTATACCGAAAAATCAATTGAAAGCAAAACGTCTGTCTGTCTGTCTGTCCGTCCGTCTGTCCGTCCATCTGTGAACAGGATCCAAATTGTTTCTTTAAAATTCTTGTAAGAATAGAGTAAAATACACTTACAAAGGGTGCATAGGTCAGATTTTCACGGTTAACTCTGAATTTTGGAAAATTTTAAAAGTTTGAATTATTTCCCGAGTCTTTCTACGACTATAAAATTAAAAATAGAGATTTTTCCTTCAAATGAAATTTGTTATCCATAAACAGTTGTTTTATGAAGGTCATGTAGATTTCTTTGAAAATTTTCGTAGCAATAGTGCAATAGTGCAATAGTGCATGCAATATTTGCAATTTTAGAAAATAACAAAAACAAAATTTTCTCAATAATTGTTCCAATTTTTTTCTTTACATTTTTGGTCGGGGTAGTGCCAAAGGTACCCTGTAAGATTAAATAAATGCTGCATTTCTTTATTCTTTTGTTTAAAAAAATATACATATATGTACATTTTTTACTTCTCTCTCACGTCGGTAATATTTACATTAGAAGCAACTCCTTCACATTATTATATTTATGAGTACATGTGCTTTAAATAATGTCAAGTAAAGTTTATCGAAAACTCAACAGTTGTCTGTGAAAATGTGCTGGAATTTCCGCATTTTCAGAAACGCTCAAACGCCATTTTGCTAAAAAATGGCTCCAATTTTTTTCTTCAAAGTATTCCAATAGATAGTATTAATTGCACTGTTCAATATGATGTAAAGTTAATTTTGGTGTATTCTTTTGTTTTTTCAAAAATTACACAAATGTGTTTTTTTAAATATCTCTCACGCCGTTAATATGCACAATTCCATTAATTTGAATAAATTATTACATCTGTGATTGGAAATACTTCAAATGACTTGAAATGAAGTTTTTCGGAAACTCAGTAGATTCCTGTGAAAAAGAGCTTCAAATTTCGCATTTACAGAATTGCTTAATCACCATTTTCTTAAATACCGCTTCAAATTTTTCAATGAAAATTTCTTTTTAGGACGAGTTTTGAGTCTTCTTTAATATTCATGAAGTAATTTTTCGGTTGCGCTATTAAGAAAGCAAAAAATTTTGAAAAGTTAAAAAAAACGGGCGACAATAGATGGTAGCTGGCCAGAGAATGGAGGAAGTCCTTAAAGCCAGACCACGCCAAGGAAATTAGAAAAATTTTCTAACAAAGTCTATGTCATATTGAAGTACCACTAGTTTATTTTATTCAATTAATTTATTACTTGTACCTTTTAATTACACTTAGTTATTTTAAAATTAGAAGGAATTCAACCCCGCACATATACTCGTTCTCGGGTAAATATCGCATAAATTCAAAGTTAGGTTCAATTGAAATTAACATTGATGATCATTGAAAGTATTAGTGGATGTCACCCACATCATCGTTACATCTTTGGTGATAAAATTATTACAGGTAAGAAATTGTGTTACCTGTTCTATTCATAAGAGAACCTTTAATAATTAGAAATCATTGTTGGTAATGATCATTATCAAATCATTAATTCAAGATTAAACACTCAATTAAAGGTGGGTGCACTTTATTTTCATAAAAGGGAAATTCGTTGAAAGTCCTTATGCAATGATGAAAAGTCACTAAAAGTGTTAGTGTGTGCTATGGAACGACCGAGACTCAAGGAAGGAACCATTTCCACGAAATTTTGAGGGTGTTCTGCGTGCGAATCTAAAAGAAAAGGCAGAAGGCTCAAGAAAATTTGGTTTGAAAAAAAGAGCGTTATCAGAGAGCTTAGAAACTGAATCAAAATGTGATGGATAGGGGGCTCTCACATCTTTTACTGTTCTTCGTCAAAAGGAAGAAACAATACTGGTAAAGAAAGCACGATTGTGTACAATGAAGAGGGAAGACCGTGTCTTATAAGGATTGGATTCCGTTTTACCTGTGGCAGTATTTTGTCTACCAGCAGTGATTCGGTGAAATTTTGAAGTCAGCGTGTTCGGTCATAATATTGCATTGAAAAACTGGGAAATAATATTTTCCATTGAATGATTAGTAATTTCAACAAATTGATTTATATCTTGGACAACTTTAACAATTTGCAAGAAAACTAGGAGAACTATTCTCGTAGTACATTTAGTACTTTAAACACTCTTTTGAGCAGAAAAGATCTAATGTTACATGCAAGCAAGTTAAATATATTTACATCGATTTATCACATCGATTTCTTAATCATAGAAACTAGCGCAAATGTGGTTGGTACAGCATATTATAGCCCAAATGCTGCTACTGCATCTCATGTTTTATTGTTTATATGATATAACATCCTCTGCTATATTATTTCATTAGTATAGATGAGTTTTGCGCACACGCAACCGATCTTCAGAAATGAGGTCTCTAAAGAAAGAGAACTTCACAGAGACGTGAAGATTTGAACTTTGACTTCAAAAACGTGGAGGATTTGTTGAAAAAAGGAATCTAAATATTCATGTCAAAGGCATCACGACACGCTTGAGCAGCATTACTAAAATCGATTTAGTTGAATAACTCCTAGACGAAGCGTTCTAGGGCCTTAAAATGGAAGTTTGAAGGCGAAGGCCACAAAGAAACGTTTCTCACAACGTAATCTCTAAGACGATAGCTTCTTAGACATTCTATTACATTTTGCTGATTCGGTGCTTCTCGATAGAAACCCCTTCTGTTCAGAGACGTGCAGCATCTACAACTGTGTGTAAAATGAATCTATTACTTTATATTCTAGGCGATTAAATTCAACGTGTGTACCTCTCAGTTCGGTAATAAAGTTAAATAATATTCCAAAGTGTAGGGTTATGCTTGCCCGATTCTGTATATTTGCATGGATAATTTTAAGTAGATTTCTCGAGAGTACAAACATTTTGTAATATTTATTTTGAATATCAAAGAAAGCGAAATGCTGTCAAGGAAGATTGTATAATTACTTTAAATGTTTTTATGAAAGTGTAGAGAATTCCAAGAACATGCCATAATACTGAATAAACCTTTATTCTAAACTTGTTTCAAACATCAATTTCGTTGTTCTTTTTTTAAATTTCTATACTACATTACCTTTTACTTTTTAATTTTTTTAAAACAAATAAACACGTTTCGTAAACAATTTCCCGTTTTGTGGCCAGGTGCACCAACATTGGTTAAAATTTAATCACATTGTGTTAACTTAGAGGCCGTTATCTCAGATTTCCGATGCACCAAAATATAACGCTCGTTAAATATTTCTTAGCTGCCGTTTATTTTAATTAAGCATTTTTGGCTCTTTTATAGTTTATACGAGTAGTGTATTTGAAGGATCCAGGGTTCGATCTTCACTCAGCAATGTTTTTCAGTCGCTTTTGCATTGGGAATTTCACACTAACAAATACAATAAAAGTTAACGAAAATGAAATTAACAAATAAGAATTGATATAGGACGGCGTTCTTGCCGTACGGTGTCCCTGGTTGACGGTGGCGCTGATCGCGCAGCTGAAAGGCCGACAGTAGCAGGCAACCTTGCCACTATCGCCCGGTGCGGTGAACGTTTGGTTTCGAGTCCACCGGTGGCAGCGAAATGGCTTGCTGCGGGACAGGCCCCGAAGGTCTCAGCGGTCCCTATGGTGCCCACACCTGAGGCCGGGAAAACAGGATCCCGCCCTCGTTCGCTCGTGCACTTGGGTACCGGTTATGCCACGGACTGTGGCACGTCGCGAGCAGCATGGAGGTCGTGACGAAAGCGCAGGGCTCCGCTGCCGGGCTCGGGTTTTTAATCCCCGCCGCTTCAGTTGCTGTCTGGAGGAGAATTCTAGCGGCCAGCTCTGATCGGTAATGTTCCGTGGTTTCTCCGATCAATACCAGGCGAATGCCGGAGCAGTACATTAAAAACGGGCCACGGACCGCGCGCGATCTGTCCTTCCTCTTCCTTCTCCTATTCTCTCCACTTACACACTCACTTACACTAACATGCACTACATACCACATATTCCCGGAGGTCGGTCGGGAGCTTAGAGCTTGTCCCGACTGGGGCGGTCCCCCGCTGGTGGGTGAGCCCTGGTTAGGGGGAAACCCCACTAACCGACGGTAGGTCGGCACCGGATCTCGCCATCCAGCGGGGGAAAATCACCGCCATCTCCCGAGAAAAATCATGCACTACACTTACGGGACTAAGGACCAAAGCGGTTGACGCGCCCCGAAACACGAACAAATCCATTAATCCCCGCCGCTTGATGAAGGGGTAGTGGAGGGGCTGCGACTCTCCACTAGCGGAGCGGCGGAGTGTAACCTCAAGCCCGCTTCTGATTGGGGGTGTTCGGTCTGAGGAACTAGCTAAATATAAAATTTCGATAGCTGCTTTACAAGAAATGAGATGGACAGGGAAAGGAATGCTGGACTCAGGCGATTACACAGTATGTTACAGTGGTCATGAAAGATTGGCAGAATTTGATACAGGATTTTTAATCCACAAATGTGTTAAACATCTTATCACTAAATTTAATCCAGTAAACGAAAGATTATGCTCTATTAGAATCAAAGGGAAATTTACTAACATAACAGTTATTAGTGTGCATGCACCTAGAGAAGATAAGGAAGATATTGAAAAAAAAATTCTATTGTCAGTTAAGTAATTTGTACTTAAAATGTCCAAAATATGACATTAAACTCATTATGGGTGATTTCAATGCAAAAATAGGTAATAATCGTATGATGACCCAGTTTGTAGGGCGGGATACACCCCACACCATTACTAATGGAAATGGATGGAATCTAATGGACTTTGCATCAACCAAGAAAATGGTTATAAGCAGTACAACCTTCCCTCACAAGAAGGTACATCTGGAAACATGGAGATCGCCAGATGGGGTAACACGTAATCAGATAGATCATGTACTAATTGATAGTAGATACACCAGTAATATCATGGATGTAAGAGCATATAGATGTGCTGATTGTGATAGTGACCACTACCTGGTGGTGGTGAGATTACGACAGCGAATATCCTCAGTTGGTAGGACTAAAGGACAAAGAATTAGAAGAATTGATGTTGAGAAATTAAAAAATGGAATTATAGCAAGGGATTATAGAGTAAGCGTAGAAAACACACTGAAGGAACTACCAGAGTATCAGGAAGAGGATAGTGTTGAAAAAATATGGGGCGGTATTAAAAATTCCGTAATTGAAGTATCCCAAAATATATTGGGAAAACAGAAATGGAAAAAAAGAAACAACTGGTTTGATACAAAGCTACACGATGTAATTCTTACAATTACAAAGAAGCAAGAAAACTGGCAAAAAATATTTGTAAAAGGAAAAAAAATATATGAAGAACAAAAACTTGAGGAATTGCAGGATAAGTTTAGAAACAATGATAGCCGAAAGTTTTATGAAGGAATAAGAAATATAAAAGAGGGTTTCCGCCCACGAACAAGTTTTTGTAGAAATAAAGGTGGAGATCTGGTAGGTGGAGAGAATGAGGTGTTAAATACATGGAAAAACTATTTTGAAGTGCTACTGAACCCCCAGCAGGAGGAACAAACTCCTGAACAGAAAGTGATATATTATGGACCTGAGCAATCACAACCACCACCAACATTTCAAGAAATAATGAAAGCAATATGAAATATGAAGGGAAATCGAGCACCAGGAGAAGATATGATCATAGCAGAGCCGATTAAATTTGAAGGCAGACAGCTGAGGAAACACATTCATTATCTATGCCAAAAAATTTGGGAGACGGAAATAATACCAAAGGAATGGAGCACTGCAATAATTTGCCCTGTCTACAAGAGTGGTGATAAACTAAATTGTATGAATTACCGTGGAATATCGCTCCTTAATACAACATAAATTATTTACAACTGTATTATCATGGCGGCTGGAACCATATGTGGAGGATTGCCTTGGAGATTATCAGTGCGGATTTAGGAAATATAGGTCTACCACTGATCAAATCTACACACTTAGAACAATTTTAGAGAAAACATGGAAACAGAATATCGAAATACATCAGTTATATATTGATTTTAAACATGCCTATGACTGTGTAAATAGGAAACAACTCCTACAAATAATGACAGAATTTGGTTTCCCAAGTAAACTGCAAAGGCTAGTCAAAATGACTTTAAAAAACACAACAAACAAAGTTAAAGTACAAAACATGCTATCAGAAAGTTTCGAAACTATGACTGGTCTTCGTCAGGGTGATTCACTATCCACACAACTATTTAATATATGCTTGGAAAAAGTAATCAGAGCCGTCAAAATAAATCCTAGAGATACAATATTTAATAGAACTGTACAACTTTTAGCATATGCAGATGATGTTATCTTAAGCAGAACCCAGAAATTCCTCACAGAAAGTGTAGAAGAATTAATAACAGCTGCTAATGTAATCGGTCTTAAAATTAACTGCAGTAAAAGTAAGTATATTGTGACATACCGATATATCACATGAAAATAAACTAACATTTATTTGTAGACTATATGGTGGAACATGCATTAGGAAATATCACGAGAGCAAGGGCTTAGCAACGATCGTGAATAAACAATGTAGTTTTTGTTTTTTGTAAATGCATTAAGAGGTGGCTGGATGCCGAAAGTAGAAAATTTGGGATTGGGCGAAGAAGTTTAGACGATCGAAAGGTCAGCTACACCAAAATATAACGAACGTATGGATTGGCTGAGTGAGAGAAGGACGGTCAAATGTTATGAAAAAAGAGGAAGGTAGTTTAATACGAAGTCTTCGAGGGTGAATCATGCAGGAAGATTTCATTCTGACCGGCATCGCGTTTCTGAACTGATCGTAGGTTCGTGAGAGGGAACGAGTATAATACAGATAGTCAGAATTGGGTTATCAGATCGTGAAATTTTAAGGACAGTAAATGATATTGCAGATATTGCATGTGGAAGTAATATTGATGCATAAATTGGGACTTTGTCGGGAGTGGTAATCGAGTAATAGATTTCGGGATAGATAGGACGTAATCGGGACTGATAATTTTGATAGTTTGAGACCAGCTGGGATAGGGGCAGAAGAGGATTTCTTGGGACTTTGGACTACGGCAAGCTCGCAAGATATTTCGACTGAGAAGTCTACGAAGGACATCAACGAAGAATAGATAAGTTAACCGCGGTATAAAACTGTAAATTCAAAGATATTTTGATCAAAGGCATAACATCAAATCATTTTATTAAATTCACTAAATTGTTTGCTAAAAAGGTAACAATAAACTTTGTTAAATTTTGTTCTTTAGAAAAGAAAGTGATCTTTCATTTAGTCAATCCAAACAGTAATGAACTAGGAATAGAATCATTCTATTTCAGATTCCCAGCTGCGCTGTATAGTCTGCGGATCCTATAATCCATTATAAAGGTAATAAGGATGATAATATATCGTGACCCATTGACCCAGCAAGCCGGACGCTAAGATCTTTGCCAGATATTAATGTAGAGAAATTTTGTATATCTCAATATGATTAATCGGAAAAAGAATGAACCACCCTCAAACTTTGAAATAGGTAAAGAGAAATATGAAAGAGTAGAAGTATTCAAATATTTGGGATCTCTCATTACTTCCAAAAATAGTATAGAAATGGAAATAAAAGCACGAATGACCTCAGCCAATAAGTGTTTCAGAGCACTAAGATATGTATTAAGGAAAATAAATATACATAGATACCTCAAAATCTAAGTATATAAGACTGTTATAAGACCAGTAATATTGTATGTTGCCGAGTGTTGGACATTAACAAATAGACTTGAATGTATGCTGATGTCCTGGGAGAGGAAAATCTGAAGGTGCATTTTCGGCCCCACATGTGAAAATGGGCATTGGAGGATAAAGAGTAATTTAGAACTCACCAATATGTATAAAACAACAGATATTATTGCATAAATTAAGGTCAGAACACTACAATGGCTCGAACATCTATTACGAATGGAAGAAGAAAGAACCCCAAAAATTATTTTATGTAAAGAACCCGAAGGAAGAAGAAAGAAAGGAAGACCCCGTTTAAGATGGCTGGATGATGTGGAGAAGGATCTGAGAGTTATGGGAGTGAGGGGGTGGAGAAGAAAGGCAAAAGAGAGAAGTGAATGGGCATTGATCGTTCGAGACGCCAAAGCTAAACTTAAAGGGCCGTAGTGCGACAGGAGAAGAAGAAGAAGTTTTGTTAGCCAGACCAATGAACAGAGTGAAGGAGAATCTCTCTTCAAAATTGTCAATTTTTAAGGTTATGTATTGGACTGACTCCAGAGTCGTTTTAGATTGGATAAAATCCCCGCCTCTTAAAGGCAATATCTTTGTGCGCAATAGAGCGCAAGTTATTAATGAAATTACTGCTGGCCACACGTGGAAACACGTCAGCACCAACTCAAATCCTGCAGATCTACTCACTAGAGATGTCCCCTTAAATGACCTTCCTGACTCCAAAATTTGGTGGGAGGGTCCAGAATTTCTCTCACTTCAGTTACAGCACTGGCCTAAGACCCACGAAGTCATTGTGCCCTCCCTTGCCACGGTACTAGTTTGTGCTATGTTGCCTCCTAGTCACCTACAACTTAGAATCTGCCATTTTTATGGTTCATTTACAAAAACACTGAGAGTAATGGCACATGTTCTCAGATTTATTGATTTGATCTCCCATTCTAAAATTAGGGGGTGCGACCGCGCGTCGCCCAAAAATTCTCTGACAGTTTCAGAATTGGATAAGGATGAATTAAAATGCATCAGCATTATTCAGCAAAATGCTTTCCCCTCTGAATTTAGGTCGCTGTCCAAGGGCAATGATTGCCCTGGAGCAAGCAAACTCTCCTCTCTCCACCCCTTTGTTCATTCTGATGGATGTATCAGAGTGGGCGGGAGACTCGTGGAAGCTGAGTTGCCATTTAATACGACTCACCCACTGATTTTACCAAAATCAAATCCGTTTGTGACTGCACTTATAATGCATACTCACAAAGCCCTGGCTCACACTACTGGGCAAACTTTAATATCCCATTTAAGACAAAAATATTGGATTCTTTCTGATCGCAGGGCAGTAAAGGACGTTTTGAAATCTTGTGTTACTTGTTTTCGCCACAAGCCAGTTCCCGCTCAACAGCTGATGGCTAATCTGCCATCTGTCAGAGTAAACCCAAATTTAGTCTTCCAGTCAGTAGGTGTAGACTACACTGGACATTTTCTTATTAGGTATGGAGGTCCGCGCAGCAAGACGGTCTCCAAAGTGTACATTGTGCTCTTCATATGCATGGCCGTGCCGTGCATATTAAGGCCGTGCCGTGCCGTGCACATTGAAATTGTTTCGGCTCTAACCACTAGCGCATTTTTAATGGCTTTGAAGCGGTTGATTGCCCGCCGAGGTCTACCCACTTCAATCTTCTCAGACAACGGTACAGCATTTATTGGTGACAACAAAAGGCTAGAAGCACTGTTCAAGCTTCTCCAGCCCCCCTCGTTTCAAAATCAGGTAGCTGATTTTTGCTCCACAAATCGTGTTCAATGGAGATTTATTCCCCCTCGGAGCGCCCACTGTGGTGGCCTCTGGGAGGCCAATATCAAGTCATTAAAATACCATCTGCTCAGACTTATGTCCGAAACGGTTTATAACTTCGAAGAATTGCTTACTATATCCCTTTAAGTGGAAGCTATTCTCAACTCTCGACCAATGGTCAAACCCTCAGATGACCCCAACGACTTTGATTACTTGACCCCTGGCCATTTTCTAATTGGAAGACCACTTACGTCTTTGCCAGATCCAAGCGTACTTGTCGACCCACCTCTCACGTCTGTCTCAATGGGGGCAAGTCAAAGCAAGAATGCAAAAGGTGTGGTGGTCACGAGACTACCTACACACGTTGCAACAATGAGCAAAATGGACGTCTGCCTCCCCAGATGTCACACTAAACACTCCTGTCCTCCTCATGGAAGACAATATGCCTCCTCTGACTATGAGGTTAGGCAAAATCACAGAATTGTTCCCTGGCCGGGATAATCGCGTTAGGTGAGTCAAAGTCAAAACCCAAAGTGGCAATTTTGTGCGCCACGTCAATAGGCTCTGCCCCTTACCTATTGATAATGATGTAAATATTCATTCCACATGGATTTACCGTACGCTAAGTTTCATTTAGTAGGTTAGGTCTCTACAACTAGGTAAATTTATGTACAGTGTTGTGTGTCATTGTTAGTTGTAATTGTATGCTAGTTAAGTCTTGTCATTTTTTGTTGTACTTGTATTTCTTTTTTGTTAGTTGTAATTGTATGTATGGTATTCTTCGCTCACATCCTGGGGTAGGCCCGCCACGCTCGGCACTTGTCCTCTTACCTGTGTTCAGATGTAGGTCGGTCACTCTAGTTTGTGCTTACTTGTCTTTCTCACGCATGATTCGGGCTCGTCATTTTTGCGCTAGACTTGTTTTGTCGTGTATCATGTAGCTTCACATATCTTAATGGCTCGTAATGAGCACTCTTTAAACGCACTTGCTGGTAACCCTTGAAAATGTGTTATCACTGGGGGAAGGCCACTAGGCAACGATGCAACCTTTCGAAGCACGCAGACAAAGGCAGAAATTTGTCATATGCGAGTTTAGCTTCAACTCTGAGGCATCTAGTCTCAATTAACTTGTTCCTGCGCAGTCTTGTCCTGTCCGCTTCGGTTTTCGTGTTCTTTCACCTCTCCTACTGTCTGCTCTTAATTCTAGGCTCTGACTCGTCATGCTCGGCACTTGTCCTCTTACCTGTGTTCAGCTCATGACTTGTCATCCTCGTTTGAACTTTCTTCGTCTCTACAATCGCGTTTCAGTCCTGACTTGTCATCCTCGGCATTTGTCCTCTTACCTATGTTCAGGCTTTGCCAGTCAGTATGTTTTGCGTGCCTGTCACCCATTATCATTGCCACCTGCATTCTTCTCTCCTTTACAATCAATTAGTTATTAGGATACTTAGTATTAGGATTTTGCTATAAAAGAAACGCCTTGCACAATTCAGCCACTCCTAGCCTTATCCCCAAGGAACTTATGTTGCACATAATCTAACAAGACTATATTTTAGCCTATGCAGTGTGCCCACTCATTTCTTGGTGGAAAACCTGCGGTTTTCCAAGGGGGTGTATGTTCGGTCCCATACGCAAAAGTGGAGATAGGGAGGTATGAATAGATGTTTATTCGCCTAACATTCCCACGCGCCGGGCGGCAACCCCGCACGGCGCGGCGTGGAAAATACCCATGCCCCGAGCCGGCTACGCCGCGCGCCCCAGAAAGTTCTAGAACATTTCAAAAATCCAGAGAGCTAATTGGTCAGTTCAAAATCCCCCCTCTTTGCGAACCCCTAACCGCAGAAAAGTCAGTCGCTGAGAGGCAGCTTCGCGAGCAACATGCGTTCGGGCTCCGTGATCAAAGTCACATAAATTTGTATTCTCACATTGAGAATAATTTCAAGGTTTATTTCAGCATTGTGTATAAATGCTGAACTATTCAATCTATTTTATACGAAGTCGCAAATAAGCTGCTAGGCGAGCACATGCGCTCGGACTTCGTAATCAAAGGTGTAAAGTTATTTGCATTCTCTCATTGAGAATAGTAATTCAGTGTATTTGCTAAACTGTTAATTTCTGTGAAAAATGAAGTGTATGTTCAGTCAGTGTATTTTAGCATAGAGAAGAGCTAAACTGCTAATTTCTGTGAAAACATGAAGAGTGTTTGTTTGCCAATTGTACAAACTGTAATTGTGAAGAACTAATATGATAACCTAAAGGTCATTTTAAGATCATTGTGCAAGGTGAAACCTTGTGTTTTTATGACAACCCACGACATCATAGGGTTCCTAATGAGCATCGAATGGGACTGAGCGGAGTGCCTGCCATAATTTAAGACTTAATATAATACAGTCCACTAAAAGCCCAGGACACCGCCCCGTCCAGGGGGTTTACCACATTCCTCCTCGCTGTATTGTGGGCATATGGGTGCCCACGATTACGATATGAGCGCCGCGGAGCTGGACCTGGGGAGGCGTCTCTGCTGCTGGGTTCTGCGCCCAACTCCGCCTGTGGTCGCATCCCCGCTCTTGAAACTTAAAAGGAAGATACCTTCTCTGCGGTGTGTCGTATATTCTTCTTGTCATGCCGTTTTCCGATTGTACCAGATACATTCTATAGCCTATGGTCTTGTAAATCACTGCTGAGATCCATTTCGGATACGATTTGAACAATCGAATGTATACTTTATCCTTAACTTTGAACCTTGTATTCTCTATGTGTTTCAGGCGTTTGGTGGGTACTAATAGTGCTAATAATGTCCTCGGCTGCCTTCCATGGACTCATTCCACTGGGAATATCTTTTCGTGACCTATCGGAGTTGCTCTGTAAGTTACTAGTAGCTGCTGCAACGCTTTATCAACTCCTCCAGCCATTGCTTTCATCGTGGTAATTTTGAACGCACGTACAAATCTCTCTGCTCCCCCATTTGACTGTGGGTGGAACGGAGCCGTCCAAAGATGCTGAATGCCATTCTCTGTACAAAATGTTTCGAATATGTGTGACGTGAATTATGCCCCATTATCTGATATCAACAGTTGGGGTAAGCCTTCTATTACGAAAACCTTCGTTAAAAGTTGTTGCTTCTGTTGTTGCTGTCAGCGTTTTACACGTACGGATACTGTGAAAATGCATTCGTAAACACGAGCCACATTGACCCAAAGAACGACCCAGCGTAATGAATATGTACCCGCTCCCATGGTTTTTAAGATTTCAGCCAGCTTGAAAAACGCTTTGGTGGGCTTACCTGGTTCTGTCTCATACAACTACGTATCAAATTTCTTACATCATTTGACATCTCCGGTCAATATATTTATCTTCTAGTAATGCTGCCGCAATGTCCAACATGCAATAACTCTCAATAACAATAACAGTAATGTCACTAACGCATGCAATAACAATAACAATTATGTCACTGTTCTCGAGATCAATGTGAGCAGTGGTTTAATGGTGTCGTGATCATTGCTGTATTCTTAACTAGCTGAAGTACCCGGCGTTGCTCGGGCATTTATTACAGTAAATTATTATACAGGAAGAGGAATTAAATCTTTTCACGCCCTGCGGCGGGACCTATCACTATATCTTCCATTGTATCCCTTCTTCGCCCTACTCCCTGTCATGCTCTGCCCGGCCACGCCTCGATAGCTGTCTTCTCTTGACCCCCATTTGGAAATTTCCAGATTACCTCGCTCACTTTTCCACAAATAATGACATTTTTCTTATTTGAAGTTCCAGTTTCTAAACATTCACTTTATAACTAAAAGCAATAAACAAATCTAAACTACAAAATAAAATACTTGTACTCACATATAAAAATTTTGTGGAGTTTTATACATTCCAACACTATCACAACTGTCACGTAAAACTTATCCAATTTTTATATTTTTTCTTCTATTGTATTCATAAAAAAAGTTTTGAAATTGATCTGTCAACTCGTGCCATGAAGGCACTTACTGTTTTAAGCTGAGTATAACATGCGCAAGGTCATGCACGAGTACGGTAGTAGGTAGATCCGGAGTAATAGTTATAGATGTCATAACGTAATTGATGATTCATAATCATAAAAACAAATGAAAATACTTGTCTCTATTCTGAAACAAAATTACCAGATTTTATAATTCTAAAGATGACAAAAATATATATGTTTAATGTATAAAACTTATTTGTTCAGGTAAATCAATTCATCATACGACTGATACAATAGAAAACTAATGATCCACCAACATTACATTATGTATAAATAATAAATTGACAATGCACTGAGCCACATAACAAAACAATATTAGCATCGTTATTTTATCTCAAGTGATAGAGATTATGGATCCTGAAATATGAATAATAGAAACGAAAGACTCACAGATATTATTTGCTTAGACAAAAATATTTTCGAGCAATTAATTTTTGCTTTTTTTTAAGAAATATATAAATGAACTCATTCATTGTGAGCAATTGATATGCAAAACAACTTAACCGATTAGTCTTAATATGTAAATGATCATTTCTAAATTACATACCACTGCACAGAAATTCATCCCATATTGAAGAAAAACTTTTACTGGGTTTACAAAATCGTAAATTACTTTCCATTTTTCCAGTTTATCCAGGAAAGCTGAATAATAGAAACCAAGAACTCCCAGATTTATTTATTTGCTCAGACAAACGTTTTGTTAGATAAATTAATTTCTGCCTATTTTTTATAGAAAAGTATGGATGAATTCAATTATTGGGAGCAACTGATATGCAAAACTAAAGCACATATTAGTCTTAATAAATAAATAAATGATCATTCTATAATTATCATCCACTGCACTAAACTTCTTCGCATGTAGAAGAAAAAATACAACTGCAATTAATATGACAGAAAACTGTACAGATTAGTCTTAATATGTAAATGATCGTTCCTAAATTACACACCACTGTTCAAACTGCCTTTGTATATTGAAGAAAAAAATTACTGAATGGACTGAAAACATATACACATTTTCAATTTTACCATTTTGAACCTAAGAACTGTGTAAATAGTCAAATTGAGAGTCCTAATGAACAGCTGCCCTACTACTTAGAGAATTATTAACATTTCTCCCCTTCTTGCAGTATTGTTTTCAATGGGGCGAGTAAGTACTTCAGAAAGTGGATCTTCCTTCTGAGTAACCGATTCAAAATTTTAGTAGACTGCCCATCTCTTGGCATTTGTAATATGTTTTGACAATTGTGACAGTCATTTAGTCAAACAATTCTGTTGTCACAAATTTCTGTAAAAGAAGACGTTTAGATTGTATACGATATGTGTATATTGTACATTGTACATTACTGTATATTCTGTATTGTATATTATTGTACTGTTTATTCTCTCAACCTACCTCAATTATTAAACACTTTCAAACTCACAATGATTTCTTGCCTAACACGGACAAAGAGCAATACATGAACATTGACATTATTTACCACTTCAGTTACGGCTTTCTTTCAAATATTCACACAAGGACATTACATAACCTTATTCAAACTAATAAATTTCGCAATAATTCAGGACATTGATGAAATCAGTAGTAGATCTCAGACGTCATCCTCTGGTGGCGCGCAGCTAAACTATTGACATTGATGCACTCTTGAATCTGTGATGGAAGGCTAGGCGAAAAATGTCCAGAAAAGTAATTATTTTGAAAATATATTACCATTTATGTTTGTAAATCATAGCCTATAGTACTCCAGCCCTTTAAAGGATGCTAGCACAAAAGTTTCATCAGCATTGGTTCAGTAGATTAAGAGATTACCGCGCTGGAAGACAACGCACTTCTGTCTTTATATATTAGTATAGATAAAGGGTGCAGCGGAATACGGCGGTGAAAAGTGACCCCAAAACAAATCGATAATCGCGATGCTCACGTAAAAGAGAATACAAAATGACGTAAACTCACAAAAAATCAGCCTCCTAGGGCAATCTGTTGCAGAGACAACGAGAAACGTGTTTTCCATGTTTCCAATTTTTCTCGGCATCTATTGCGTGTATCAGGCTGAAAAAACTTGAAGAGACGATGAAACAGTTCAATTCTTAAGTATTTTTGTCACCGAATTTTGACGCCAAATTCATATAGAAAAATAAATAAATAAATTTTTAAAATTAGTTTCCGACGTGATAACGTTGGAGTACTGTCTCAATTGGTCCCTCTTAAATGGATCTTATAACATTCTATAAATTTTTTTTCAGATTTTTAAACAATGTGGACGGTTGAGAAATATAATTAAAACAATTTTTTCACTTTAAACACTTGAAATTCGCGCCTAAATGTGATTGTAAAAACGGTATAACAGTCTAATTTAAACAGATTTAAACACGACATAAGAACTCGACATCATATAGGTGTTACATTGATTGTGTATCAAACTCAATTGGAATATTCTTGGTGGAAAGCATGTGGAAAGAGATAGGTGGCCTTTTGCGCATCCGGCTTCAGCCAATGAGCTTCAGACAGCATTGTGCATCATAATATTAGCATGAATTTTAACTTTATAAGCATTATCAGTTTCAGGTCATTGAAACAGAAACAAATAAGTCCTTTTTTTAAATATTAC
Source organism: Teleogryllus occipitalis (assembly GCA_011170035.1). Taxonomy (NCBI): domain Eukaryota; kingdom Metazoa; phylum Arthropoda; class Insecta; order Orthoptera; family Gryllidae; genus Teleogryllus; species Teleogryllus occipitalis. Next base: position 16,644 of record BLKR01007200.1, on the reverse strand, counting down.
ATCTTTTATTGATATTACCCTTTCATCGTGTTATTTTTGGTCGGTCACCGTTGAAAATTGTCCACTTATGCCATTTAAAAAATGTTTCAACACTTCTTGCACTCCATGAAACATGGCGGCCGACGTATTGTCTCGCTTTACAAACGAAGTGCTCATATGGTTCATGACGAGAACTGGTGTTGTGCAGAACGAGCAAAAATCGGTGCGCCGGAGGAGCCCACCCATCTCTTTCTACCATGGGAATATCGGGAGGGAAACGATATTGTCAACGTGCCAATGGAAGTGGCACCCTGGGATGCTGCTCGGATTGCTGCTGGGATTCAAACACACGTTTGGCACACGCTAGTTACTTGGCGAAAATTTTTAACAGACATTTTTGCATAGAAATGTTGAAAAAACAGAAATTTTGAGTAAACTGTTTATAAACAAATGCGTGATACCAGTTATTGAAGAAAGTAACAATGATTAATTGTCTATGATAGTCTAATTGTCAATGATTTAAAAATCTACAACTAAGTAATTTGATTTATATTATAAACATAAATGATTAATATACCAAAGCCGAGTAATATTTGATTTATATTAGAAACAATAGATAAATCTAAAAACAAGAGGGGTTTGATATTTTATTTCCATAATATAAATACTTTCCACATAAAACAAACATTCGTCAGCAAAAGTTCCAAATCATCACGGTAAGCAAGACCTTTCGATAATTTTGATATAAACTGTTTAAACGTTGGTGAAAGAAGTTTTTCCATTCACATTTTGGCGCGAATTTCAAATGTTTAAACTAAAAAATGAGTTTAAATTATTTTTCCCTACCGTCCACATTCTCTAAAAATCTGAAAAAAATATATGTTATAGAATGTTAAAAGACCCATTTACGGGAAAAAAATCAGGCTGTACTTTGACGTTATAACGTTGAAAACGAATTTTAAAAATTTATTTATTTTTATTCTATATTAATTTGGCTTCAAAATTCGGTGACAAAAATACCTTCAAATTGAATTATGTTTCCCCGTATCTGCATTTTTTAGCCTGCTAGACGCAATAGATGCTGAGAAAAAAAAGATGGAAAACACGTTTCTCGTTGTATCTCTGCAACAGATTCCCTTAGGAGGCTGATTTTTTGTGAATCTACTTCCTTTTGTAGTCTCATTCATATGAGCATCGCGATTATCGATTTGGTTTGGGGACACTTTTCACTGCCTTATTCAGCTATATCCTTTAGTAAAATAAGAATGAGCTGAGTTGTTTCACATCTTGGGGTGTTGGCATTCTTGTAATTGCTTCAATGATTTCTTTTATTAATCGGATTCTATGCTTGTCTACTACGTGGCCTAAATAATTTATAGAAGTCTCAAAAAATTCATAATTCTTCCAATTACATCTGAGTCCATTGTCTTTTAACAATTGCTACAGCATCCGCAAATTCTGCTTCGGGCCTCATTAGTTTTGCCTGTAAGGATGATATCATCCATGAAATTAGCACAATTTGGCGCTTTCTCGGTAATTTGTCGCAGAAACCTCTGAAATATCGCTGATGAGCTGGCAATACCGTACGGGATTCTTTGAAATTGATAGAAGCCGTTATTTGTATTAATCACCATTTTCTTCGACTCAACGTCAATCTCTAACTGATGATAAGCTTCCGATAAATCTATGTTCGTGAAATATTCGCCTTGAAGTTTAGCAAATATTTCTTCTGGTTTCGGCTGATCATGGCGGTTTGAGATATTGTTTTGTTTTTTCATAAATTACACCAGTATAATTTTGTGAAACATTTCTCACGTCATTAATATTTACGTATATTACCTGCGTTTTTATTCATTACTGCATTTTTGAGTGAAAGTGTATAAAATGATAAAAGATTATGATGCAAATGCATAAAATGATTCATGATGATCAACGCTAAAAACTATTATTGAGAAAATGATCTCAAAATTGTGCGTTTTCAGAAACGTTCGAACGACGTTTTCTTCAGAAACGGAATTTTTCCAATAAGAATTTACATATATCAATATCAAATTTCGTATATCGTATACAAAATTTCACACTTACATGACGTTCTGAATATATATTCCAACTCTTTGAGTCCGTCCATCTGTGAACACTACTAGCGCCTAAACCATACGGAGGGTTTTTTCCAAATTGAAGAACCCCTGTCCATTTGGCTCAAATCAAAGCTTTCAGATTTTGAAAAACATTCTACCAAATTTGGGGGTACTGTATGTGATGCCCCCAGACATTTTGAAAATTTTCTCAAAAACGGCTCAAATTTTTTTCTTTAAATTTCTTGTAAGAATAGAGTAAAATACTCTTATAATGATAGAGTAGGTCCAATTTTCACCGCTAACTGAATTTTCGCATATTGCAAAACTTTGAATTTTTTCGTCTTCCTACAACTCGAAAATTGAAAATGGAGATTTTTACTTGAAATGAAATTTGTGTTCAAATAGCAGTTCTTTCGTAAAGGTCATGCAGATGTTTTTGAAAATTGTAGATGATTTCGTGCAATATATTCAATTTAAAAAAATAACAAAATATAAAATTGAAATTGGAGATTTTTACTTGAAATTAAATTTATGTTCAATTAGAAGTTCTTTCATAAAGGTCATGTAGAGTTTTTTGAAAATTCTAGATGATTTCGTGCAATAGTGAGTGCAATATATGCAATTTTAAAAAATAACAAAAACATTATTTTCCAAAAAACGGCTCCATATTTTACAACAGTAACAATCTAACAGAAAAAACAAACAAAAACTATTTTAGTCAAAACAGTACAATTAAAATAACTCACGTACCTGCAGGTATTTCGTAATTCGGAGATTCAAATCTGACTTACATGCAATTTTTCCTCTTGTGTTTCTTTTCATATACTAATTTAAGAAATAATTATTGCCTTTTGCAGAGTGGTAATTTTGTAAGGTCCTAAATTTGTGCAGTGTGAGTTCATGGACTTGTAACTTTTTAATAGTACAATTATAATTTCAAAATCAACCACTAATTAAATACTATTATTATTATTATTATTATTATTATTATTATTATTATTATTATTATTATTATTATTATTATTATTATGAGCCCGTTACAATCTATTAGGGCTCTCATGATATCATGAAGAGGAAACTCAACCCTCAACCCTAGAAATATAACAGGAAAGAACATTAAAAAATATAAAATACGGTGTAATCGGCATGTGGGAAATTAAAAAGAACAGAGAGGCAATACTCGAAAAGAATGGCAACATTTTCTGTATTTAAAGTATTTTAATTATTTCTTGTTCTAAATACACCTATTTGATATATTTAAATATATCTATAAAATACATGTTCAAAAACTCAAAAATATAATTTTTCAAATACAAAATGTATTTTAAATACAAGTACTTAAATATTGTCCAACACTGTGGTTTTGTCACTTAGCATCTCAATATATTTTTCCACATATCGAACTAGGGATGCTGAAAGAGAGGCGAACAGTCTCGTATCATCTGTAATAGTATAAAACTATCATGTACTCGTACTATATAACCTATCGAATATTCACTTTGATGTCTGAGTTTCCAAGATTTATAATAATTGTGAGCCGCCATCTTTATATTTCACGGTGAATTTTCTCTGGTAGTCTGATTCGGTCTTCTCATTGTGAAACCATGGAGCACGTTGTTGCTCCGTGAGTACCTTTAAGCATGGGTGGTCGTATTTTCCCCGCTAGGCTTTAGTGGCCGTCAGGAAGGGGGCCCGGAATTTCCCAATCCGGTATGACACTGGGACAGTGGTTCGCAAAGAGACGTTGCCAATACTCTCACCAAGTTCACTGATTGGTTTATCAACCATTCATAAAAGATGGATGACAAGCATGATCGCTCTGTGCATCTCACAGAAACCACGGAAGAATAATCGGTAATAAAAAGCGGTTTGTCCGGCTCTATAAACAGGGTTGGGTAAAATATTTTAAATTTAGTACTAATTACATACTTCGCTCAAAAACTTTGTAAATAAGCATTTAAATACATACTCAAAAAACATTAGTTTTTGATTCGAAAAAAATATTTAAGATACTTGAAATACTCAAAATGCAATAAATACAATCCTATAACATATTTTTACTGGAACTATGGTATCTCCGCAACGAGAAGAGGAGTTGGGGTTACGCTCCGCTAGTGGCGGGGCACAGCCCCTGCCCTTTCCCTTAACCGGGCGGTGAGGGATAAAACCGCGAGACTACCAAAAGTTTATGCCCGTTGACATTCCTCACGAATAAGCAGGGATCAGCAGTACTCTCAGATAAACCAAGAGCTGTCACAACTTCCTTGAAACGTTGATTCCAGCACCGAGGCGATTGTTTGAGACCGTACAAGCTCCGTTTTAGCTTCCACGCTCGATCAGTGCCATCTAAGAAGCCCTCGGGTTGAGTCATGTGGATGTCCTCAGACAGATGACCGTTCACATGATACTGGGCGAGGGGTAACTTCTCCTAGCTGCGATACTTAACACTGACCGAAGCGTATCAAAACGCACCACTGGGCTAAAAGTTTCTTCGAAATCCACTCTAGGCTTCTGGTTGAAACCGCGCACAACCAACCTAGCTTTGTATCTGCTAACTTCGCCACCAGGATTTCTCTTTTTCTTGAACACCTATCGATTCGTGATGGCTTTACGATTAGGAGGTAGTTTTACCAGTGTGTAAGTAGAGTTCTCCAGCAATGATTGAATCTCTTCCTTCATTGCGCCGTTCCAGAACTCCTTGTCGCCAGATGCCATAGCCTCCTTGTAACTTCTCGGCTCAAGCTCAGCTACATTCATCTCAACATAACGTGACGGTTTACGTAAAGTTGACCTGTCTCGCAGATTCCAACGCTCCACAGCAACAGGCTCAGGTTTAACAAACTGCTCGTCTGCCGACTGAACATCATCTGCTTCTGGCTCAGACTCTACTTGCTCCATGACACTAGCTCCCCCATCTTCGAAATCAGGCTCATCTTCGACTCGCGTTGATACAGCAGCAATAGTTCTCATTGTTTCTGGTTCAAAAACAACACTTTTAGTTCGTTCTATCTTTCTTGTTCCTCGAATCCAGACTCTGTACCCATCAATGTCATGAGAATAACCAACAAAGACTCCTGGCTTTCCCTTTGCATCCCACTTGCGACGCTTCTGCTGCGGAATTTGACATAACAATTGGTTCCAAACACGTGCAAGTTCTGCAAATTCACGGATTTCCCAGTAAAAATCTCGCAAGGTGACTTTCCATCTTCTCTAGCAGGGCCTCATCGATTGAGAAGAGAGACAGCAGTGTTCACTGCTTCAGCCCACAATGACTTTGACAACTTCTTAGCCAACAGCATTGTACGTGCAGCCTCCACGACTGTACGATTAGTGCGGTCCGCGCATCCGTTCTGCTCAGGCGAATAAGGATTTGTGATTACCAGTTGAACTCCATTTACCTTGAGAAGATTCTCGACTTTACCATTTTTGAACTCCAGCCCGCCATCACAATGGAAAACCTTCAGTGGATGTCCGCATTGAGTCTCCACAAACTTCAGCAACTCTTCAACAGCACCAGCGACCTCCGACTTCTCTTTCAAAAACTTGACAATGCGAAACTTTGAGTAATCACAGGTAAAACAAACGAAGTACTTGGAGCCTCCAAGTGATTCCTCCTCCATTGGTCCACACAGATCAGCATTCATAACCTCACCAGCACTTGTCGCTCGTTGCGTTCTTGACTTGAAAGAAGCTCTTTGCTGCTTCCCCTCGACACAAGCTCCACAAAAGAAGTCATCTTCCTTGACACTTATGCCGCGCTCTCGCAGAAATCTTTCCACGTGGCGTTTGTTTTGATGGCCCAATCGCTCATGCCACACTTGGAGAGACTCGGTCGATGACAGGTTGACTTCACGATTAAAATTACTCAAGGCACGGATATGTAACTTGTAGAACATTCCATATCTTTCACCACACAATCGCACAGCTCCATCCTTGGCAAAAAACTCGCACCTTTTGTCATCAGCTCGCATGCACAACCCTTTGAGTGACAGCAAATTGCGACGACCATCAGGAACATGGAGCACGTTGTCCATGTGGGCTGTCAACCACTCACCATTGATCAAAACTTCACAGTCAATCCTCCCTTTACCGACAGCACTCACCGTTGTCTTGTCCTTTCCAATAAGAACTGTCAAAGGATTCACAAAAGCTTCATAGCTCACAAACCATTCTTGACGAACACAGCAATGATTTGTAGCCCCTGAGTCTATTAACCAAATGTCATTCTCGCCTTCAGCGCCTTGCACCTCCGTCACCAATGACAACACACTGCTACTACCACCACCATCACCACGCGAGGTACTGCCTTTGTCTTTCTTGCTCTTGTCTTTTTTGCAATCCTTTTTCACATGCCCCTTTACACCGCACGTAAAACACTTTAATACTTTCTTTCTCTTCGTGTCACTTGCTTTCTCGGAAACACGCGTTGAATTAGCACTACTTTTAACCTTACAAGCTGCCGCAAACAACGCCTCCAATTTCTCTTGTTTTACATTGTGCGCATTGCGACGCGCATCGTCTGCGGTGAGAACAGTAACCAGCTCCGCGAGCGTCTGTTGATCCTCCGAGCGTGCCCACCACGACTGTCGGAGACTCTCGTAACTTTCCGGAAGTGTGTCCAGCAATCGCACCACAAGCGCTGAGTCATCCGGCTCCACGTTCAACTGTTGCAACCGCAAGACGAGCCCCTCAAATCTCGCAATATGGCGGATTATATCGTCACCCGGCAACATGCTAAAAGCGAAAAACTCAGACTGAACGGCATGTGCAGCCTGCTTCGTTTGTTGCTCAAAAACGGAGTGAAGTTTCACCCACATGTCTCTCGCGGTCTCACAAGCCACTAGCAATGCGATCACTTTCGAATCCAAGGTCTTCACTAAAATTTGGGAAGCCGCGCGATCTGCTTTGTCCCATTTTTTAAATGCTTCCGTATATCTCCCCCTTTCCGTGGCACTTGCACTCTCCAAGATGGGCTGGGGTTTCTTCAACTCCCCAGTGCACACTTCATATGCTCCTTCAACTGCGCGCAATAAATTTCTCGACGTGAATTTCCACGTAGCCCAATTGTCCTTCCCGGTCAACTTCTCTATTCCGTGAAGAACCTCCATGGCGATCACCGGCAAAAATCTCAGTCCACTCGACAAATTTTTACCCACGCCGAAACGCTGTTTCACAAGAACAAAGCGACGCGACAAGTATGGCCGACGTCGGTAAAGCTAGCACCCCCACTTTCGAAAAACTGAAAAATTTTTGCGCCATAATTTTGGGCTAATTTTGGGCTAATTTCAGCCCCCATTCAAAAATTTTGGGCTACCTCCCAACACCCCGAAATTAAAATTTCAAATTGAGGCTGGTAAAGCTAGCACCCCCACTTACTCAAAATTCAAATTTTTTTGTACGGTCGAAACAAGTGAATTTTGGGCTCCTGAGCGCCACTTTTTGAAATTCCAAAACTCACCCCTAAATAAGAAAACCGAAGACCAAAACCACCCCAAATTCTCAAAACTCAAAACTTCATGCGCCTTAGTTTTCGGCTAATTTTGGGCTCTTCAGTGACACCAAAAACATTATTTTTTGTACCCCACTACCCCCCGAAATGAAGGTTTCAAAATAAGGGTTGGTAAAGCTAGCACCCCCACTTCCTCAAAATTCAAATTTTTTTGTACGGACGAAACAAGTGAATTTTGGGCTCCCGAGCGCCACTTTTTGAAATTCCAAAACTCACCCCTAAATAAAAAAACCAAAAACCAAAACCACCCCTAATTCTCAAAAATCAAAAATTCATGCGCCTTAGTTTTGGGCTAATTTTGGGCTCTTCAGTGACACCAAAAACATTATTTTTTGTACCCCACTACCCCCCGAAATGAAGGTTTCAAAATAAGGGTTGGTAAAGCTAGCACCCCCACTTCCTCAAAATTCAAATTTTTTTGTACGGACGAAACAAGTGAATTTTGGGCTCCTGAGCGCCACTTTTTGAAATTCCAAAACTCACCCCTAAATAAGAAAACCAAAAACCAAAACCACCCCTAATTCTCAAAAATCAAAAATTCATGCGTCTTAGTTTTGGGCTAATTTTGGGCTCTTCAGTGACACCAAAAACATTATTTTTTGTACCCCACTACCCCCCGAAATGAAGGTTTCAAAATAAGGGTTGGTAAAGCTAGCACCCCCACTTCCTCAAAATTCAAATTTTTTTGTACGGACGAAACAAGTGAATTTTGGGCTCCCGAGCGCCACTTTTTGAAATTCCAAAACTCACCCCTAAATAAAAAAAAACAAAAACCAAAACCACCCCTAATTCTCAAAAATCAAAAATTCTTGCGTCATAGTTTTAGGCTAATTTTGGGCTCTTCAGTGATATCAAAAACATTATTTTTTGTACCCCACTACTCCCCGAAATGAAGGTTTCAAAATAAGGGTTGGTAAAGCTAGCACCCCCACTTCCTCAAAATTCAAATTTTTTGTACGGTCGAAACAAGTGAATTTTGGGCTCCCGAGCGCCACTTTTGGAAATTCCAAAACTCACCTCTAAATAAGAAAACCGAAAACCAAAACCACCCCTAATTCTCAAAACTCAAAAATTCATGCGCCATAGTTTTAGGCTAATTTTGGGCTCTTCAGTGATATCAAAAACATTATTTTTTGTACCCCACTACTCCCCGAAATGAAGGTTTCAAAATAAGGGTTGGTAAAGCTAGCACCCCCACTTCCTCAAAATTCAATTTTTTTATACGGTCTGATTAAGTGAATTTTGGGCTCCCGAGCGCCACTTTTGGAAATTCCAAAACTCACCCCTAAATAAGAAAACCAAAAATCAAATCCCCCCAAATTCTCAAAACTCAAAAATTCTTGCGCCATAATTTTAGGCTAATTTTGGGATCTTCAGTGACACCAAAAACATTATTTTTGATACCCTAAAACCTCCCAATTTAAGATTACAAAATAGGGGGAGGTTAAGTTACTACCCGGACTTACTCAAAATTCAAAATATTTTGCATGGTCTAAACAATTGAATTCTGGTATGGGCCACTACTCAAAATTTTGAAACTCTCCCCTAACTACGAGAGAGAAATGAGAACCACCCGAATATTTCATAACTAAAAAAATTATGCGCTATAATTTGGAGAATTTAATGGCGCCGAAATCATTTTTTTTTTCACCCACATTGCGAGTACAAACACCCAAATTCAACTTAACCAAAAAGGGGATTGAAAAGCTCCACATTCTCAGAACTAGAAGATCAGAAGTAATCAAACACACATGATATTACGGTTAAAAGAAATTAGAGCCACAATTCCATCCATTATAAGCAATTGCAAAATTTTAGTTAATGAAAGATTTAATATAGATAATTTATCACATATTTGTTTCATTTCTTTAATATTTAAATTTTTATAAAACCTAAACTACAAGACTTTCTCTTCCAGGAATCGAATAATCTCTAAATTACATACACGTAAGTTCCACAAACGCCAAAAAATGCATACGATAATACAAACTTTCGAGCATTTTTCCATTGTTCAGATATAAACACAAAAATAATGATCGTATACGAATAAGACTGTTTTTGACAATTTTCCACACTCTTCTTAATTACACGCGTTACTCAAATAATTTTGGGCTAGTACAGTATTGATTAAAAAGTTAAAATTAATAAAAATAATCCCACAATTTATCAAATCTTTTTTCTTCCTTTGTAATAAAACCTAAATTACACGACGTTCTATTCCACTGATCAAATATATTCTAAAACACATACAAAGGAGTTCGAAAATGCTCAAAAATAATTTTTGCTTCTGTCATTTCTTTCCAAAAATCGAGAAATCTCGTGCCTACGATATTTTGACATTATGAGTTATTTCACATTACCTAAGAATAATCTGATAAATAATGAACGTATACGAATCAGACATTTTTCCACAATGCCTGCACAATGGTTAATGAAACGAGACACTCAAATAATTTTGGGCTATTCTAGTACTTATTAAAAAAGTATAAACTAATAAAAGTTATCCCACACTTTTACCGATCACTTTTTTAGATTGCTATAAAACCTAAACTACACAACATTCTCTTTCGGTAATTAAATAGTGCAAAGGACAGATACAAGGGATTTATACAATGTTCAAAAATAATTTTGGGCTTCTCTACTTTCTATCAAGAAAAAAGAGAAATCTCGTGCCTACGATATTTTGACATTATACGTTTTTTCACGTTATCCAATAATAAACAGAAAGCAAACGAACGAATACTAACAAGACACTTTTTCACAATTGTCTGCACAATGGTTAATGAAACGAGACACTCAAATAATTTTGGGCTAGTCTAGTACATATTAAGAAAAATGGAAACTAATAAAATTTAGCCCAAACTCTTTCCGTTCACCATTTGTCATTGTTATAAATCCTAAACTACACGATATTCCCTTCCAGTAATGAAATATTGTCTAAAAGACATACAAGGGAGATTGACAATGTTCAAAAATAATTTTGGGCTTCTCTCATTTCAATCCAAAAGAATCGATAATCTCGTGCCTACGATATTTTGACCCTATGTGTTATTTCACATAACCCAGTAATAATCTAAAAAATAATAAACGTATAAAAACAAGATATATTTTGACAATTGTCCACATAACGACTAATGAAACGAGACACTCAAATAATTTTGGGCTAGTCTAGTATGTATTCAAAAAATCATAAAGTAGTAAGAGTTAGCCCAACGTTTATCCGATCATATTTTTTACATTGTTATAAAACCTAAACTACACAACATTCTCTTCCAGTAACTAAATAGTGCAGAGAACAGATACAAAGGTGTTAGACAATGTTCAAAAATAACAATGTTCAAAAATAATTTTGGGCTTCTCTACTTTCCATCCAAAAAAAAAGAAATCTCGTGTCTACGATATTTCGCTCTTATGAGTTTTTACACATTATCCACTAATAAACTTAAAAATAATGAACTTATAGTAACAAGACATTTTTTGTCAATTGTCCACATAACGACTAATGAAATTAGACACTCAAATAATTTTGGGCTAGTCTAGTACGTATTTAAGAAAATGGAAAACATTAAAATTTAGCCCAATCTCTTTTCGTTCACCATTGGTTTCATTGTTATAAAACCTAAACTACTTGATATTCCCTTCCAGTAATGAAATATTGTCTAAAACACATACAAGGGAGATTGACAATGTTCAAAAATAATTTTGGGCTTCTCTCATTTCATTCCAAAAAATCGATAATCTCGTGCCTACGATATTTTGACCCTATGTGTTATTTCACATAACCCAGTAATAAACTAAAAAATAATAAACGTATAAAAGCAAGATATATTTTGACAATTGTCCACATAACGACTAATGAAACGAGACACTCAAATAATTTTGGGCTAGTCTAGTACGTATTCCAAAAATCATAAAGTAGTAATAGTTAGCCCAACGTTTATCCGATCATATTTTTTACATTGTTATAAAACCTAAACTACACAACATTCTCTTCCAGTAACTAAATAGTGCATAGAACAGATAGAAAGGTGTTAGACAATGTTCAAAAATAATTTTGGGCTTCTCTACTTTCCATCCAAAAAAAAGAAATCTCGTGTCTACGATATTTCGCTCTTATGCGTTTTTACACATTAACCACTAATAAACTTAAAAATAATGAACTTATAGTAACAAGACATTTTTTGTCAATTGTCCACATAACGACTAATGAAACAAGACACTCAAATAATTTTGGGCTAGTCTAGTACGTATTCAAAAAATTATAAAGTAGTAATAGTTAGCCCAACGTTTATCCGATCATATTTTTTACATTGTTATAAAACCTAAACTACACAACATTCTCTTCCAGTAACTAAATAGTGCATAGAACAGATACAAAGGTGTTAGACAATGTTCAAAAATAATTTTGGGCTTCTCTACTTTCCATCCAAAAAAAAGAAATCTCGTGTCTACGATATTTCGCTCTTATGAGTTTTTACACATTATCCACTAATAAACTTAAAAATAATCAACTTATAGTAACAAGACATTTTCTGTCAATTGTCCACATAACGACTAATGAAACAAGACACTCAAATAATTTTGGGCTAGTCTAATACGTATTTAAGAAAATGGAAAATAATAAAATTTAGCCCAATCTCTTTTCGTTCACCATTTGTTTCATTGTTATAAAAACTAAACTACTTAATATTCTCTTCCAGTAATGAAATATTGTCTAAAACACATACAAGGGAGATTGACAATGTTCAAAAATAATTTTGGGCTTCTCTCATTTTATTCCAAAAAATCGATAATCTCGTGCCTACGATATTTTGACCCTATGTGTTATTTCACATAACCCAGTAATAAACTAAAAAATAATAAACGTATAAAAACAAGATATATTTTGACAATTGTCCACATAACGACTGATGAAACGAGACACTCAAATAATTTTGGGCTAGTCTAGTACGTATTCAAAAAATTATAAAGTAGTAAGAGTTAGCCCAACGTTTATCCGATCATATTTTTTACATTGTTATAAAACCTAAACTACACAACATTCTCTTCCAGTAACTAAATAGTGCAGAGAACAGATACAAAGGTGTTAGACAATGTTCAAAAATAATTTTGGGCTTCTCTACTTTCCATCCAAAAAAAAAGAAATCTCGTGTCTACGATATTTCGCTCTTATGAGTTTTTACACATTATCCACTAATAAACTTAAAAATAATGAACTTATAGTAACAAGACATTTTTTGTCAATTGTCCACATAACGACTAATGAAACAAGACACTCAAATAATTTTGGGCTAGTCTAGTACGTATTTAAGAAAATGGAAAACATTAAAATTTAGCCCAATCTCTTTTCGTTCACCATTGGTTTCATTGTTATAAAACCTAAACTACTTGATATTCCCTTCCAGTAATGAAATATTGTCTAAAACACATACAAGGGAGATTGACAATGTTCAAAAATAATTTTGGGCTTCTCTCATTTCATTCCAAAAAATCGATAATCTCGTGCCTACGATATTTTGACCCTATGTGTTATTTCACATAACCCAGTAATAAACTAAAAAATAATAAACGTATAAAAGCAAGATATATTTTGACAATTGTCCACATAACGACTAATGAAACGAGACACTCAAATAATTTTGGGCTAGTCTAGTACGTATTCCAAAAATCATAAAGTAGTAATAGTTAGCCCAACGTTTATCCGATCATATTTTTTACATTGTTATAAAACCTAAACTACACAACATTCTCTTCCAGTAACTAAATAGTGCATAGAACAGATACAAAGGTGTTAGACAATGTTCAAAAATAATTTTGGGCTTCTCTACTTTCCATCCAAACAAAAGAAATCTCGTGTCTACGATATTTCGCTCTTATGAGTTTTTACACATTATCCACTAATAAACTTAAAAATAATGAACTTATAGTAACAAGACATTTTTTGTCAATTGTCCACATAACGACTAATAAAACAAGACACTCAAATAATTTTGGGCTAGTCTAGTACGTATTTAAGAAAATGGAAAATAATAAAATTTAGCCCAATCTCTTTTCGTTCACCATTTTTTTCATGGTTATAAAACCTAAACTACTTAATATTCTCTTCCAGTAATGAAATATTGTCTAAAACACATACAAGGGAGATTGACAATGTTCAAAAATAATTTTGGGCTTCTCTCATTTCATTCCAAAAAATCGATAATCTCGTGCCTACGATATTTTGACCCTATGTGTTATTTCACTTAACCCAGTAATAAACTAAAAAATAATAAACGTATAAAAACAAGATATATTTTGACAATTGTCCACATAACGACTAATGAAACGAGACACTCAAATAATTTTGGGCTAGTCTAGTACGTATTCAAAAAATTATAATGTAATAAAAGTTATTCCAAAGTTTCTGGGACACTTGCTGCAAAGTGTATGCCTCAATGTACTAACTCAAATGTTCTTACAAATGCCTTCCACTCAAAACCAAAGGATTATTAGCTTGCTTGAATACTGTATATTGTCAATGGAAACGTAACGAAATCACCCGCTGACGCTGTTCAAAGGGTTCAAAATGCGTGTGTTAGGTTTCAATATAATATCAGAAAGTATGATCATATATCGTGATACTACAAAGCAAATAACATATTAAACTTGAAAGGTCAACGCATGCTTAATAGTTTGTGCCATTTCTTCAAAATATTAAATACGTGTGTACCTACTTACCTTTCTTTTAAAATTTCTTATCTTAAAACAAGAAGATTCCAGAAATATTTACTATGCAATATTCCAAAGAGCAACACTAATTTTTACAATAAATCTTACTTAGCAGCAACCACCAGAGAGTGGGTTAGCCTTCCAGTAAATATTAGGAAATGTAAAACTGACATCATTAAAAAAAAATTAAATACTATTTTTCTGAGCTGATATTGTATGATGTCAAAGTGTGTACTAAATTTGTTCAAAATGGTAAGGGTAATGTAATAGATTATATCGCTTTTAACGTGTGTCTTTTTCATTTCTTGTATATTTCTAAAGTTAGTTCAAAATTGTAAGGTAAATGTAACTTTTTATACGGCATCTTTAAACATTTTTTTTCTTTTTCACTTGATTTCTTTAGTTAGTTCTTAATTTAATTAACAATGGTATAATTAGTTGAAATTAAGTATATTATAGGGTTATAACGTTTTTTTTGTTATCTCCTTGTAGCTTCTCATTCATCATGGTTTAACTTATCATGGCTCTGACTGAATGAGTCTTTTCCCCTTGTAAATTACGTTGGAAACTAAAATCGCCTCTAAGCCGTCGTCCTGGCCGGGTGGTTGTGTGCATTCTCATTTATTTCTTGTATGATTCTTTAATGTATTTGATATTTTTTGTTAACATTTGATGCGTATTGCTAAACTAATATGTTTCATAATTTATTCTCGGGCACACTTTTTGAGTTTTTCAGTGTCAGTAATATTTATTTTGTTTTTAAAATCATTTTAAACATTTTATTTTTGTTGCTCAATGTTGTACACTTCCTTTGTTTTCGCTGGTTTTCCCCGACCGCTTAAGGCAAATGCTGGGACGTATTCTTTTCATATTTGTGAGCCCAGGGGCATGGCATCTGTAAGTTGTATTTTATTTTTATTTTCTGAAAGTATCTCTGAATAATGTTTCAATTTCTATCTATAAATTTATGTATTACGTGGTTAGGTGGAAGAGGGGGCCCGATGGCCCGAGTCCCGTCACATAAATATAATTATTATTATTATTATTATTATTATTATTATTATTATTATTATTATTATTATTATTCCCTATTTTTTCGTTTGTAAATATTTGCTTAGTCATATAACCGAAATTACTCGACTTTCTCTTATAGCAATCAAATAATTTGTAAATCGAATGCGATGGTCTTCATCAAGACCTCACACAAAATTTTTGGCTTCTCTCTTTATTTCCAAAAAAATAGGAAATTCTTTTGCGAACGGTATTCGATTTTTTACCACTTTATCATAACACTGTAAGGAAACCGAAAAGATAATGAACGTATGGTGAGAAGGAATTTATTGGCACTTGTATACATGTTGGCAAATAGAATGCGACCTTTACATTTTTTTGGGGGCTAGTTTCTTTCTTATTACAATAAATATAGTATTGAAATTACTCCCAAATCCTTTGTCTGTTCATCAATACTTGCGTTGTTATAAAACCGACACTACAAGACTTTCTCTTCCAGCAATCAAATATTGTCGAAATCACATAGGATACTTTGACAATTCCCAAAAACATTTTGGGCTTCTCTTTTTTATTAAAAAATGGGAAATTCCCTTACGACCGGTATTAGACCTTTGACCGCATTTTTATTGCTCAGTAAATAAAGTCAAAAATACTGATCGCATGGAAATAAGGAATTCATGGGGAAATGTACACATATCGGATTATATTGTAAGAACAAAACACTTTGCATGTTACACTGACTCATCAGCGAAAGTTTATTTCTAAACACAACATTCTATCAAAATTGAGCTATGCCATAAAATACAATTCATATTCTCTAATAAAATCAAAAGTATAAAAAATCAACGAAGGAAAAAAACCTTCATTATCTCTATATTACGTCATTCATATTATCGTCTATATTGTGTAATTCAAACTAAATTAAAACATTCCCAAACAGACTTACCATCAACTATTTTGAAACAGTAGGAATAAAAATTTCCACTCCAACTCATCCAATAATTATCATAGCAGCATATAGACCTCCAAATCAAAAATTTCCAACCAATGAACTTTATCAAATGTTCTCTACCAATGCCCCCACTTTAATAGTAGGTGATCTAAATTGCAAAAATCAAGCTTGGGGTTGCAATACCTCAAATTATCATGGCAAAACACTCCTCAGATTTATCCTGAACAATAATATTTACATACACTCCCAAACTACCCCCACATTTTATTCTAACAACACTAACTGAACATCAGATATTATAGATTTAATACTAACTAAAAATTATAATTAAACACTACACCAGATATATTTGTACCAGAACTAGACTCAGACCAACTTCCTGTTAAAATTACCATTGACACACAAGA
>BLKR01007199.1:0-41802 GCA_011170035.1 Teleogryllus occipitalis | reverse complement strand
CTTTAGCTCATCCGGTATTACATCGTCAAAATAACTGATTAAAGCTGCGCCACTATTCTTTAATCCAAAGGCCATCCTCTGAAAACTATACGTATTGCCTTCAAATGAAAAACTGACAAATTTTTGCGATTCTGGGTGTAGTCCAATTTGCCAGTACGACGCAGTAAAATCCAGTCCCGTGAATATCCGAGCTCCTTTTACCTTCCACATCGTTTCATCTAATTTCGGCGGTTTTTCATGACGAGCGATGGTCTTGCTATTGAGTTTCCTAGCATCCACACAAAATCTGATCTTATTGTCTTTCTTACGAACTATCACTATTGGGCTTACATACGGTGTCATCGA
The DNA here is from genome assembly GCA_011170035.1 of Teleogryllus occipitalis. Classification (NCBI taxonomy): domain Eukaryota; kingdom Metazoa; phylum Arthropoda; class Insecta; order Orthoptera; family Gryllidae; genus Teleogryllus; species Teleogryllus occipitalis. Next base: position 41,457 of record BLKR01007199.1, on the reverse strand, counting down.
TTTTTTTTATTATACCATCCTCAAGCATCGTGTTTATTTGTTTACGTACTTCGCTTTTATATACATGGGGGATTGGATATTGTTTCAGATTAAAAGGTTCCTCATCCATCAATTCAATTTTAAATTGATATCCCTTTACCGGCTCCCTTGAACTTCCAAAAATATCTTTATATTCATTGACTAACATTTCAATTGCTTCACTAGCATCTATTCCGTTTTCGTCGACCGCGCCCTCTGCTGCCGCGTGGATCTGGTCCCTGGTCTCTTCAATTTGTTCCGCAATATCGCAAATACACATATCTTCGCCCTCCTGGTCTTTGATCCTAAACAATGTTGTTGCCCTTTGTCACCTCGTAACAATATACTCCTGTTACCTATGTCGACCTTGGCGTCATACATTTTTAGGCCATCAATCCCCAAAATAATCGGACGAATCAAATTCTTCACTACAATTGCCGGAAACTGAATTGTCATCCCTTGGACTTCCACTTCCACCCAAATTTGCCGACTTCTCGTTTCGATGTGCCTTCCATTAGCTGTCCGAATATCCAAACTCCTAGTGGGTAGCTCCTCAATTTTATTTCCCTTTTTCTTTAACTGCTCATATAATTTTTCCGACACTGCACAAACATTAGCACCTGTGTCAATTAAAATGTCTACAGGTATATTCCGAAATATCCCCTTCAAAATTAAACACGTGCTATTCTCCACCCGTTCGTCCGTATCTTCCCTTAATAAATCTTCCGCCGATACTTCAATGCTATTCAACTCCTTAAGAACCATCACGCCCTCATTATCATCGTTCGAAGTATCCCGCCCATTTACTTCGAACACTGGGAGTTTTCCTGTTCAATCGCATTAATTTCCACATGTTCCCGTTTATTGTCCTCTTTGAACCTCCGCGGATACCCGTTTCCTGTCTTTTTATTTTCCATTTTAGTACTATATCCCTTGTCATCCTTTCTTTCTGAGCTATAATTTCCTTGGCGGTTGTAATTATTCATTGTTTTTCCCGTTCCATTGTTATTCTCGTTCCTGCTTTCATTATATTGATACCCGTTACTACGATCATAATCACTATTCAATGTCTGGTCGAATCGACTTAAACGTTCGACTAGATCCTCAGAATCAATAGGCATGGAGTTCCACAATAAATTTTGGATATTTACAGGCAACTGCCGAATAATAATTCTAATTAATTCATTGCTATCCATTCTGTCTTCGCATGCCTTGAATGCTGCTATTTTACGTGTTGCGAAGTCACACATATTCTCGGCTCCACCCTTCTTATACCTTTCACTCATTAATTTGTATTTTAGATCAAACTTGTGGCTTTCGTTCCAATATCTTTTTAAGAATTTGTCCTTCCATTCCTTATAATTAGTCGGTTCCGGTACTAAAGAGGTCAACCAATGATGTGCCTTGGACGACATGGCTTGTTCTACTATATGCAATTTTAATCTTTCAGGGATATTATTTATCATAAAATAATTCTCTAATTTTGAAATAAACGACCACGGTTGTTCTTTCATATCACCATGAAATTTTAGGTGGCTTGGTATTACAAGCGCCGATGCATTCATTGCTATATTTCCCTGCGAACGTATGAATTCGTTTTCTAACTGTTCAATCTTGTCCTTAATGTCCGACATGTATTTCCCAGATTCAGATTCTTGCACAATTTTAATGTTTCTAAGTCCCTCCTGTATTCGTTTTTCTAATTTACTATCCGAATTAACTAATTTAGATTCTATGTTTTCAATTTTTTCGCCATGTTCGCGATTCGACGATTGTCAACTTTTCGCATTGTTGGTCATGTAAATGTCCCAATGTCACAACGCTCTCCTGTAAATTATTAACTTTGGAATTAATTTTGTCGCCAGATTCTTTTAATTCCCTCTGCATTTGGTCGACTTGATTATTAAAAGACTCAATTTTACAATGAATAATATTGAATTCAGCCGATGTATCCACCCGTAATTGCACTATTTCCTCGTGTATTTCCTGACGAAAATTCTTCAATTCTAATGACATTTTCGATGTCATTCCTTCCAATTTAGCGTTATTTTTTTCTAATTTAGTATTAATATCTGAAGTAATTCCCTCTAATTTAGTATTCATATCTGAAGTAATTCCCTCTAATTTAGTATTCATATCTGAAGTAATTCCCTCTAATTTAGTATTCATATCTGAAGTAATTCCCTCTAATTTAGTATTATTATGCTCAAGTTTTGCGTTCATTTCTGCTAACATTTTAAGAATTAAATTATTAAGGTCCATATTTCCTAACGGTGCAGCCATTATTTCCTTTTCTTGTGGTTCAATCTCAATAATTTCACGCGAGATTTCTCCCTCGGGATTAGTATTAGCAGACGCCATATCATCTACATTAACATTCTCCATATGCAATTTTTTGCTCCTAGTATCCATTTTGAATTCTAATACAAATTAAAATCTCTCTGTTAAATTATTTTAAAATCACACCAATGAAATGGTCTTGGCTCTTTCTTATAATTAACAATTAATTTCAAATGTCAATCCATAAATTTCAGATTCCCTTTGGATCACTTTATTATAATTTATAAGACTAATTTTATCCGTGTCACCAATTGTTATAAATTATAACAAATTATGCATCACGTTGGCGCGCCATTTTGAGATATACAAAATTTTCTCTCTACTTTAATATCTCGCAAAGATCTTAGCGTCCGGCTTGCTGGGTCAATGGGTCACGATATATATAATCCTTATTACCTTTATAATGGATTATAGAATCCGCGGACTATACAGCGCTGCTGGGAATCTGAAATTAGAATGATTCTAATTCCTAGTTCATTACTGTTTGGATTGACTAAATGAAAGATCACTTTCTTTTCTAAAGAACAAAATTTACCAAAGTTTATTGTTACCTTTTTGCAAACAATATAGTGAATTTAATACATGATTTTAATGTTAGGCCTTTGATCAAGATATCTTTGAATTTAAAATTTTATACCGCGGTTAACTTATCTATTCTTCGTTGATGTCCCTCGAAGACTTCTCAGTCGAAATATCTTGCGAGCTTGCCGTAGTCCAAAGTTCAAAGAAATCCTCTTCTGCTCCTATCCAAGATGGTGTCAAACTATCAAAATTATCAGTCCTGATTACGTCCTATGACATAGTCCCGAAACCTATAACTCGATTACCACTCCCGACGAAGTCCCAATTTATGCATCAATGTTACTTTCACATGCAATATCTGCAATATTATTTGCTGTCCTTCAAATTTCACAATCTGATAACCCGACTCTGACTATCTGCACTACCTCGCTCCCTCTCACGACCCACGATCCGTTCAGACACGCGATGCCGGTCAGAATGAATTCTTCTTGCATGATTCACCCCTCGAAGCTTCCTATTAAACTCCCTTCTTTTTTTTTTATAACATTTGACCGTCCTTCTCTCACCCAGCCAATCCATGCGTTCGTTATATTTTGATGTAGCTAACCTTTCGATCGTCTAAACTTCTTAATGCATATTCCACCATATTGTCTTCAAATAAATGTTAGTTTATATTCATGTGACATATCGGTATGTCACAATATATATATATATATATATATATATATATATATATATATATATATATATATATAAAATTTTACAAAAATGTGTATTAAAGTTAGATGTTAAAAGGAGAAAATATGAAGAGTTGTGTGAATTTTGATTTTTATAAGAGTCCTTCCTTATAACAATAATAATGACTGTAATTAACTATTTAAGGTAAAAATAATTGAAAATGTTGTAGATATAAGAGTCTACTGTACCGCGACTTAAAAAATTGCGATAACTATTTTCTCGAGTTCTAATTTCTTTTTTAATGTTTTGCTATTTTGCCCCATCAATTCCATCATCGGGACCCTTGACTTGCGGGACCCAGGGCGATCACCCGGTCTGCCCAGGCTTAGAGCTGACCACTGCCCCAGTAGGGATGGCAAAAAAAACATCGATGTTTTCCACCAGAAGCATCGATATATTAACATCGATATTTTGCTTTAGATGTTTTCTTCACATCGATATTTTGTTTTGTAAAAACATCGATGTTTTTATTTTAATTTTTTTTCATAAAGAGGTTCATGCACGTTGTAGAGTAGCAGCAATCCACAACAATATCGTTGTTTATGCCATCATCTTTATCACGCTGCACATTTCGCCTGTGCAATCTGAAGTGTGGGAGCTGCTCGTGTTATGAATGTAGGTTACCGGCAGGCGAGTCATTACCTGAATCGACAGTGAAACACGAAATCGATGGTAAAACACGATGATCTTTATTGTTTATTTTTTTCTTTACATTCCATAATAATTTTTACATACTTCTAACATGCTGTTAACCTAACGATAAATGTATCCCTTTGACGTACTGTAATTAAAATGTATAGGAAAATAGCAAGTTTATTGGTCTATAATTAAATCATCGATGTTTTATAGTTCGATATTTTCTCGTCAATGTTTTAAACATCGATGTTTTCTCGTCGATATTTTAAACATCGATGTTTTCTCGTCGATATTTTAAACATCGATGTTTTCCCGTCGATATTTTAAACATCGATGTTTCTCGTCGATATTTTAAACATCGATGATTTCCCGTCAATGTTTTAAACATCGTTGTTTTCTCATCAATGTTTTCTTCGACATCGAAAACCCTTCAGCGATGTATCGAAACATCGATGTATCGATGGTTTGGTCAAATTTGCCATCACTAGCCCCCACCCCCGTCTCCTGCTTTATGGACCGCGTCCACCGGAGCGTAGCTGCATTGGCGCGCGCCGCGCCGCGTCGCGTCGCGCCGGCGCCGGGTCACGAAGCCGCGGCCTTGGCTGAGCGACGGCGTCGGACGCTCGCCCCCGCGCGCACACGTGTGTGGCCTGCGCTCACGCCCGCGCACGCCCACGGCCGGAATGCGCGCGCGCACGCGTGACAGGTGACGACATCGAGCGGTCAGAGGGAGAAGCGACGTCGCCGCACGACACGCACTCCTCTGCAGCTCATGTTATGACTAGGGGGCGGAATTTATTGTAATAAATAATGCAAAATATGTACATACTAGCAAAATACCTGGCGGTGTCCGGGCATTCTTCGTATTCAATCGAGTCCTGACGGCGGCAGGATTTTCGACACTAGCTTTTCAGCTAGGTCGAATTCAGCCGCTGTCTGAAGGAGAATTCTGGTGGCTGGCTGCTCTGATCGGTAGTTTTCCGTGGTTTGATCAACACCAGGCGAATGCCGGAGCAGTACCCTAACAAACGGGCCACGGACCGCGCTCGATCTTTTCTTCCTCTTCCTTGTCCTATCCTCCCTCCTTACACACACACACACACATACATTAACATGCACTATACTACCACATATTCCGGCAGATCGGTCGGGAACTTAGAGCTTGTCCCGGCTGGGGCGGTGCCCCGCTGGTGGGAGAGTCCTGGTTAGGGGGAAACTCCACTAGCCGTCGGTAGGTCGGCGCCGGATCTCGCCATCCAGCGGGGGAAGATCACCGCCATCTCCCGATAAAAAACATCCACTACACTAGCGGGACTAATGACCAAAGTAATTGACGCGCCCGGAAACACGAAAAAAATCAATCAATCAATCGTATTCAATTCTTACGAATGAGAGAAAAGATCAATTTTATATTAACCATGGTGTTTAATATTATTATTTTTAACGTAATTGGTTCAAATTTTAATAAATTCTATAATTTGCTTTCATTTTATTTTACTTGCTTTAAAATGATATTTTTCTAGTATCTTGCACCGCTGCTGGCCCCTAGCGAATGAATTAGGTACCAGTTTTGTGCAGCACTACTGGACTGTTGTGGAATATATTATGAACCACGTGCTCCAAGCGAGAGGTGAAAAATGGTCGCGGTGCATCTACAAACATATTATTTAAATTATTTATTTTCCGCATTTGGATTGTGTGATGTCTTTACCAAACTTTGCAAACACACTGCGACGATCCTGAAGAAGAGTCTGTAAAAATTCCATCTCTATTCATACGCTACTTTTTGTGGTATCGATGCCGGTTACACGTCGTTGAATTCACTTTTATTAGTATAGATATATGGACATATTTTTTCCAAAACATGTTAAAAAATAGAAAATATGTGAAATAAAAATTCATTATTGTGTTTAAAATTGTTTTATACAAGCGTTTTCCGACCATAGAACGTCGCCGATACATTCACCATATAATGTTTTCAATAACTTAAAAAAAGCCTATGCCCGCGAATGTTTTTCCATAAGAGCCTGTACCTATATGTCCAACATTGCTTCATCATTTACATCAGTTACCTCTCCCTTATACCATTCCATAAAAAATTAAAAATGTTAATGAAGAGTCAAAATACACTTTTTCAGTTGTAGTGACTTTGCACACTGTTCTCCATTGCCTTCACAACTGTCATCGCCATCTCAGAGCATTCTGCAAGTCTTCTGCCGAGTCTAGATACATTTTTCAGTTCTAACAATTTCTTCCCCATTCAGCATGAGCTGAGCCTATGCCACTGTCGTGTTTTGAGGGTGCAACGAAGTATGATGAGGCATGTCCCAAGTTTCGCGTCTGTCTGGTGAAAGTGTGTCCTGAGAAAGAGAGCATTGTGATAGTGAGCATGTGACAGTGTGAGGCAGGGGTACGGGGAAATAATCTAGGCTTCTCTAATCTGATACAGCTTTCTGCGTAGACCGTTCTAAAATAGTTTAAAACTCGCACAGTGCAAACATTAATAGACAAATATCTAAAATGCCGCCAGAGCATAAACCCACAATACAGAATGAGCATACTCAAAATATAGATGATTTGATTATAGTAAATGATAAAAGTGTTCCACGTTTAACCAGCAATCTATTTTTTCTTTTAAAAACAAAAATAGCTCGAAAACTTGCAATTTTTCAAAAAAATAGTTAAAGTTAAAATTAAATTAAATTTTGTAATGCTTCAAAATCGGTAAACGAAAACATAAAACTTCATACAACATGCACAATATTCAAAATATGTAGTCACACTTTTTTTCTCATACGTATTGAATTTATGTTGGCAAATATTTGGTTTGATTTAACAAAACATGATATGGGTTGATTCTATTTCGACCCACTGTTCCACACAGCCTTCACAACAGTTACTGGCATCGCCATCTCTGCAAGTCTTCTACTCCAGCTAGGCTCAAACATTTATATGGGACGGCTTATGTGATTGATACACAAGTACTTCTTTCTCTTCTGTCCTGTCTCTCTGTACGGTACGAGTTACTGCTCGGGGGTTGAGTATTCTGAGTACTCGCAGATAATGCTGTAGACAAAGGACATATGTTTTGTACAAAGAGGAGGCAGGGGTGAGTGCAATGTTCACTACATCATAACCGCGTTGAAAAAAATATGCACTGAAAAAAGTTTTGGTTGACATCTGTGCCTCTTCCAAAAGAAATTGTTGCTGTCGGTCAGAAAGCTATAGTGAGCGGATTTATTTTTACTCAAAATGTATGCATGTAAGCAAGACACACAAAATTTAGCAAGTTCTCATTTTCACCATGTACTTATGCGAATTATTGTGAAAACAAAGAATACACCATTAATTTCACTTCACTTGAAAATATTCTGCATTTCATCTTCAATCTCAGTAAAACAACCCTATCAGATATTAATATATATATATATATATATATATATATATATATATATATATATATATATATAAACAGAAAATTTTGGCTTAAAATCTCGAATGATATCAAGTTAGTATTCCGTAACAATCGTCAAAATATTCCATCAGACCTTATATCAATACAGCATTATTCAGACATACTTTTACGCCTGTAAATACCACTGACGGGAACTTTGTGGTATTTCTGGTAAGAATGATTCTTTCCTGCAACAGAGAGTTGCATATCCTTCCAGTCGCACAAACGGGTGCCATTCATCAGCGCTATGGACAATGCACGCACAATCAGATATAAACGTCAAATAAATAGCAACACTACAAGAGACTAGGACTCCACGATAGTCGTAGTACATTGTGTCTGATCATGATGCACGTATGCAGGAGGCAAACTTAAGATGAGATCGTGGGAGAAGCAACTGCCGGCGCCGCGAAGTAAAACGTGGGAGGAAATGCTATATGAAACAGGAGAGTTGGTCATGCACAGGAAAACAAACATGACTCCAACGTAAGTAGTAAACAAGAACGATATGCAGCGATCTTACGAACGGAACCTAAGGCGTTTTCAAGTTCTGCGTTATGCGACAGAGGGGGTATGTTCTCCTCCCCTCAGAGCTATTTAGTCGGTGAAATATTTTTTATTTGTTTTGTTAATTAAGATTTCTTAAATTACCTTTCTTTTGTTGCATATCTGTAAAGTGTGTTGATGATCCAGATGTTGATTTATAAAGTGAAACGTAAAATGATTTGGCTTGGAACGGAATATAAAGCTCGAATACCTTTCAGAACAAATAATGCATTCAATCGATATAACGGTAGAATTGACCGACAGCTTTGAAAAATATAATTGGAAATATGGTGCACAATAATGTAACAGTATTTTCCAAAGGAAACCATTTTTCTACATTCCACTAAATAACAAACCATGATCACTGTTACATTAGGTTAAAGAGCTAAATAAAAAGATCACTTCACAGCTTATAAGTTAATTTAAATAATAATTATTCAATATAGGCATTTCCTGTGTCCTACTTCCGTCTCCTATCTACAACCACATAGTTATATTTGAAACTCCCATTTCCGTAATCGCCTAGACTTTCTGATTCATATATGTAGAATTGCTCTATTTGCAGGTCTGATTGTTGAATTCGGATGTGGAAAGAAGCATTTTCTACCAAACATGGCTGGGAATTCATCGGACGGAACAACGAAAGTGGGAAATCATAACCATCAGCTTCTGCAAAACCTCTTCAATGCCACAGAAAAAATCCGGGCGTATCAACGGCATTTTCGAAGACTTTCACCACTTATTCTGAGACAGGCAAAACTGGGCATTTGTGGGCGTCATCGAGACTTGGTTAAATATGTGCTTAACCGATGGGGGGAAAATTGTACTTAACTAACTTGATTGATATTTCCGGAACGTCATTTGTTATGGTCATTACTCCCATCAGTGTTGTGAATGTTTATTGGGGAAAGCAGCAGTGTTCCATTCCAGCTGGATGGCGAGATCCGGCGCCGACGTACAGCCCAAGCGGTAATTCCCTCTCCATGGTCAGTTTATTATGATACTACTCTGGCTTCGCCTCGCGTTGCTCAGAGAAATCACGGAAAATACCAGCCAGAGTAGCAGGCAGCTATAATTCTCCTTCAAACAGCGGCTCAATTCCACCTACCCATTTTTCGAGTGTCCAAAATCTGCCACCACCAAAAACCCTAGCCCTTCCCACCGGTAGCAGTAGCTCAGTGCATCAACTGATGTCACTGCAGCGCCTCTAACCGGGAGGTCCTAGGTTCCCACTCCCCACGGCGGCAGGATTTTCGACACTAGCTGTTCAGCTAGGTCGAATTCAGCTGCTGTCTGGAGGAGAATTCTAGCGGCCGGCTGCTCTGATCGGTAGTTTTCCGTGGTTTCTCCGATCAACACCACGCGAATGCCGGAGCAGTACCCTACCAAACGGGCCACGGACCGCGCGCGATCTGTCCTTCCTCTTCCTTGTCCTATCCTCTCCCCTTACACACACACACACTTACACTAACATGCACTACACTACCACATATTCCGGGAGACCGATCGGGAGCTTAGAGCTTGTCCTGACTGGGGCGGTGCCCCGTTGGTGGGAGAGTCCTGGTTAGGGGGAAACCCCACTAGCCGACGGTAGGTCGGCGCCGGATCTCGCCATCCAGCGGGGAAGATCACCGCCATCTCCCGAGAAAGAAACATGCACTACACTAACGGGACTAATCACCGAAGCAGTTGACACGCCCAGAAACACGAAAAAAATCAATCAATCCAACCTAGCCCTTCGCGGTCAGAATCGCTTTGCGCGGACAGAGCCGCAGCATGGGCAGCGCCAATTCGCCACACTCATCCGGTGTAACTAACCGCAGAGAAACCATCCATTTCGAACACACAACACACCTCGTATATCCGGCGCGTACAATAGAAGCGCGAACGCCCAAGCCGCCTCCCACGTCGATCAACGCTTTAGGGCGATCCCGCCCAAGGGCGCGCTCCGAGGGGAGCGGTTAACCTTTCACCTCCGCTTCGCATCGAAAAATCGGGCGGCTCAGGGGCACAAAAAAAAAAAAAAAGAAAAATCTGGAAACGCGCGCGGCCTGTATTTTACGACCGTCTGGCGGAGGGGGAACGGGCGGTTGGGCGGCCGCCCGCCAAGGCAGAGCCGGCGCGGTATTGAGCATAAAATACCAGAGCGCCGCTGGCATAAGGCTGCGCCGACGACGCGGGGGCCCTCGTCGGGCCTCGTCGTTTCCGTCCCTACCTCCACCCCAGCCCCGCCGCCACTCTTCAGCTGCGGACTGGAGGAGCATTCTAGCGGACGGCTGTTCTGAACGGGAGTTTTCTGTGGTTTCTCCGATCAACACCAGGCGAAGGCCGGAGCAGTTCCCTAATACACGGGCCACGGACCGTGCGCGATCTCTCCTTCCTCTTCCTTGTCATATCATCACCCCTTACACACATTACACTAACACTTACACACATGCACTACACTACCATATATGCCGAAAGAGCGGTCGGAGACTTAAAACTTGTCTCGGCTGGGGCGTTGCCCCGCTGGTGGGAGATATCTGGTAAAAAAAAAACCGCAAGTCGACGGTAGGACGCTGCCGGATATCGGAATTCATTGGGGGAAGATCACTGCCACCTCACGGTAAAAAAACCCATTATATTGACGGGACTCATGACCTCAATAGTGGACGCGCCCGGAATCACTAACAATCAATCAATCAATCAATCAGATCAACACCACGCGAATGCCGGACCACTACCCTAACACACGCACCTTCGCGCGCGATCTATCCTTCCTCCTCCTTGTTCCATCTTTACCCCTTACTTACAGACACACTACACTGCCACATGTGCCGGGAGACCAGCCGCGATCTTATTTTGTCCCAGCTGGGGTGATGCCGGCTGGTGGGAGATACTCTGATGGGGAAACACCCGCAGCCCAACGGGTAGGTTGTCTCGTTATCCAGCAGGGGAAGCTCACCACAGGTTCCCGCGATTAAAAAAAAACATGCACGTCTGTTACGGGACTACTGATGTTAGAAGTTGACGCGTCCGAAATCACTTATCAATCAATTCGACCTTCTTCGTTGTCCCCGCTCTCCAAACCACCCAGGCATCCACACTCCCTACTGCCCACCGACCGTCTTCACGCAGTCGGGCAGTTCGAACACCCGTCATAACCGCTTCCCGCCGGTTGTCCACACCCTCACTCTCATACCGGGAGCGGTAGCTCAGTGCATCAACTGATGTCACTGCAGCGCTTCTGACCGGGAGGTCCTAGGTTCCCATTCCCCACGGCGGCAGGATTTTCGGCACTAGCTTTTCAGCTAGGTCGAATTCAGTCCCTGCCTGGAGGAGAATTCTAGCGGCCGGCTGCTCTGATCGGTAGTTTTCCGTGGTTTCTCCGATCAACAGCAGGCGAATGCCGGAGCAGTACCCTAACAAACGGGCCACGGACCGCGCGCGTTCTTTTCTTTCTCTTCCTTGTCCTATCCTCTCCCCATACACATACACTTACACTAACACGCACCACACTATCACATCTTCCGGGAGACCGGTCGGGAGCTTACAGCTTGTCCCGGCTGGGGCGGTGCCCCGCTGGTGGGAGAGTCCTGGTTAGGGAGAAACCCCACTAGCCGACGGTAGGTGGGTGCCGGATCTCGCCATCCAGCGGGGGAAGACCACCGCCATCTCCCGAGAAAAAACATGCAGTACACCAACGGGACTAATGACTGAAGCAGATGACGCGCCCGGAAACATGAAAAAATCAATCAATCTCACTTTCATCACCGACCATTGTCCACGCCCACCCTACAAGCTGTCCCCGTTATCCTCACCGTCATCTATCCTCATCGCCCCCCTCCGACCTCATGCTCGCCGTCCATCATCCCCAGCATTCTAGTTACTCCCGTTTTCGCAACCACCAATTACCTATCTTCTCACCGTTTACCTTCATCGCCGCCCATCACTCTCTCCGACTAATTTTACCTTCTTTGTAATCATTGGTCTCACCGTCCTCGCCGCACACCATCCTCACCGGCTACTCACTTCGTTCCCATTCTCACCTCCGACTTCACATCAATCGCTGACCTACGCCTTCGTTATTCCTTTGCCCATCATTCTCAGCGCCATGACTCTCACTACATTTTCCCTCTCACCGAATAACGCTTCACGCCTTTCCGTCCTGTGTTAGGTTGACTGAGCTTTCATACCAAGCCCTCAGCAGAAAACGCCGAGCAACTTGTTAGCCGATGTTTAGCCATCTAGCACTGGAAATACGACCGTAAGTTTGGGTAATACGACAACCTCTCACGGCTAGTTTTCCGTGCAATGTGCTGCAACCTCCTAGCTTCAGCGGTGTAACTGGTTGCTGGAAAGTCCGTTCCAACCCCACACACTGAATAATATTTCTAAGAAATAATAAAACTGTCTCTTGGAGAGGTCCAGACTGCAAGTGTGACTCTTCTGGATGACCACATAAAAGGACACTTTCATGCACTGCATGTTATGTCCATGCTATAATTTTGTCAGGGTGTCCGTTTGCAGTTAGATCATCTGCAAATGGCTCCATCACTACCTGTTACAATGTCATTGCCCTGCACGATATTCATTTGTTTCCCGACCTGTCATAGTGCACCTTTCTTAGAGGAACTCTTGTATACCCAAGTTCACGGGTTCAAACCCGATCAATGCCGAGGATTTTTAAGGGCGACGTACGCCTTCCATCGGAGGGGAAGTAAAGCCGGCTGTCCCATGTTAGTAGATTTACTGCATTTAAAAGATCCTCAAACCTCAATGAAGCCTCTGAGCTAAATTCACATTGTCTGTTTCGTCGCCTAAGTAATATCTTATTTCTCTCATAGTTTGTAAGAGACGCGTAGCGGAATTTGCGTGGTCAGACGGAAGACCAGGTCTCATGGCCTGTGTCTCGCCACGTAAAATAAGGCATCAATTTAATTCAATTCCTCTACTACACCCATTCCCACCTCAGTTTTTACCACACGTACTATTATCCGCGCACGTTTTCTTGAGCCCTCACTTCGCTAGATGTGAGAGGAGTGGGGGATGTGCTTATTTGGAGGGCAGGACTATTATATCATACCTGTGGTTGGTTCTCGTTGTAAAATAGTTTCTATTAAAAGGGAGCGAACATTTATGAACATCAGACTGTGTCAACAACGTTCGTTGTTTTAATTTATTCCGAATTCAACAAATGTCATTAAAAAGTGAGGGTTGTTATTAAAATGAGGGCATGTTATTAAAAAGTGAGAGCTATTCGGAGGCTCAAGAAAACGTGCGCGTATAATACCACTACTACCATCACCACAACCATCATCCCCACCGTTGTGTCCCTCTCCTTCACCAGTCATTCCCCCTCCCCCCGCCTCTCGGCGTCCTTTTTAAAGCCGTCTCCTCCGCATACGGCGACCGCGGGACAAAAGGCATTCCTGGAGACCCGGCAAAAACAAAGGCCGCTGCCGGGCCGGGCGATTTACGAGCTCGTCGTTGGAGACGGGCCGCCCGCAGACTCCGCGATGACATCACGCTACGTGGCCCTCGCTCGCAAACGGCCGCTCCCGAAAACGAGAATGAAAACCCGCGCTTCGGTCGCTACGCATGGTGCCGGCGCTACGCATGGGCAGACCGGGCGATCGCCCAGGGCTCGATGATCGAATAAATGAAAAAAAAAAAAAAAAAAAAAAAAAAAAAAAAAAAAAAAAAAAAAAAAAAAAAAAAAAAAAAAAAAAAATTTGAAAAAGAAATTAGAACTCGAGAAAATCGTTATCGTAAGTCACGGTATAATGGTCTGAGGTTTCATAAAATTTTCAATTATTTTTTTTTTACTTTAAATAGTTAATTATGGTCATTACTTCTAAGTAGGGGGCGGGTTTTGATGACCTACAACATCGTCAAAAATGATCAATAAAACCCTCTTCAAGTGCTTTAAAAATGCCCTAAAACCAAAGAAAAATGACGTAAAAAAATCTTATCAAAATCAGTTCGGATGAACAACTCAAGCTGTTGGATACGTTACTGATGTAATCCAGGCTTCTTCCATTCTTTCGAGTGAACTCAACTTGCAAACTTTTGGTTTGGACTGTTCTTTGCCAGGAAATCTCTGTCTTTAGTTATCCCGAAATCAGTCGAACTAGCAATGGACTTTTCTATTTAAAAATATCGACAACGTAAAAAACATCGAATACAAAAACATCGATGTTAAAAAACATCTCAAAAAAATGTGCACGCCGTTAGCTAATTGACAATGGGATCAGATCTAAAGTAGGGCCTTGATCTACGTACGTCTTAGTAAACATTAAAATCGGAGGAGCTGTTTAGGAGGAATTATTACTTTCAGTTTTGTTTTTACAGATTATCTCACAATAATCATTCTTTCTTTGCAATAGCTTTTACTGCAACTTCTTCTGAAGTGAACACGACCCGATGACAATAGTAGATTTACACGCAAATGAACCTTGGTAGGATAGAGGATCCATACTTCCGAGTCCTGACCGGGAACGGTAGCTCAGTGCATCAACTGATGTCACTCCAGCGCCTCTGACCGGGAGGTCCTTGGTTCGATTCCTGACGGCGGCAGGATTTTCGACACTAGCTTTTCAGCTAGGTCGAATTCAGTCGCTGTCTGGAGGAGAATTCTGGCGGCCGGCTGCTCTGATCGGTAGTTTTCCGTGGTTTCTCCGATCACCACCAGGCGAATGCCGGAGCAGTACCCTATCAAACGGGCCACGGACCGCGCGCTATCTGTCCTTCCCTTTCCTTGTCCTATCCTCTCCCCTTACACATACACACTTACACTGACATGCACTACACTACCACATATTCCGGGAGACCGGTCGGGAGCTTAGAGCTAATCCCGGCTGGGGCGGTGCCTCGCTGGTGGGAGAGTCCTGGTTAGGGGAAACGCCATTAGCCGACGGTAGGTCGGCGCCGGATCTCGCCATCCAGCGGGCGAAGATCACCGCCATCTCCCGAGTAAAAAACATTCACTACACTAACGGGACTAATGACCAGAGCAGTTGACGCGCCCGGAAACACGAAAAAATCAATCAATCAATCAATCAATCAACCGAGTCCTGACGATGCAGTATTTTCGCGTCGTGCTGGCGCCATATCCACTACACGTGCTTGATCTTCAGACAATCGTCTCAGAAATCACAACGTTCATAAAGCATGAAATGTGTCATTGTCAACAACACAATTCATACCACAGATTCCTAAAAAATTCCTCACATGCAATCAAGCGTTCAAAACAAAAAAGAATCCCTAAACAAGGAACTCTAGACCATTCGTAGAAACACTCCTTCCTTTGTGAGGCATTTCTTATCCTCATCTATACATTCGTAATTCCTCCTTGGGACATACGTAAGTTTACTGTCAGAACCTGAACCACAATGTAAAACAAGGCAATAATTTACACACTCGTGAAAATCCCTTGTGAGGACATCCGTCCGAAGTACACATACATGTACTATACTACTAGCCACCACATAGCTTATTTAACTCCTTCATTTTCACGTGCCATGGTATTTTAAGAGAGTATCGTTCAACGCGAATTTTATCAGAAAATTTGAATGATGGATGTCGCGAGGACAGTCAGTTTCATTCGCGTTGCGCAGCAAAACGAATCGATAAATGGCCACGCAGAATTAATTAATTAACGGATGGACCTCCCAAAATGATTAATATAACAGTCGAGGGACTTCTACAAACAAAATCAAAAATAAAACCATTTAAGTACTGAAATTACTCTCAACCCGCTTCATTACTCAACGAATTATAAAAGTCGTTTGTTTTGTCATGTGATGTTTGTTATGTGCTTCTTTTTTAGTAGCAAGAAGAATAAAGATAAAACTCTCGACATAAGCACTTGATTCGTAGTCACGGTACAGAATACTAACATCACAAAATAGTGAGAGTAAATGATTACTGTAATATTGTGCTTTCAAGCACCAAACAAAACCTTTTCAAATATTATTTGAGAATTGTATGATTATATTGATTGTATTGAGAATTGTATGATTATATTGATTGTATTGAGAATTGTATTGATTATACAAGTATAATGCTACTGTACAAAATAAAATTTAATGAGATCATTGAATAGTGCAATTACCAGCTTAGTTCTGCAGGGACTTCCGCAAAAATAGTTTGCTCCTACCGCTGAGGTGGCTCAGAGCATCAACTGACGTCACTGCAGTGCATCTGACAGAGAGGGTTTGTGTGGCAATAGTTTGTGAGGTAATAATAATAATAATAATAATAATAATAATAATAATAATAATAATAATAATAATAACATATAATGATAATTTAAAAATGTATGGACTCTCTCTGAACGTACAAAAAATATAATAACAAACTATGAAAAGTAGAATATTCTTTGGAAATAAGTATAAATGACAATACACTTAAAAACATTAAAATATCATTGCGAGAAGTTGAAAATAAAGAGGTCAAGAGAGGCCAAAAGAATTAAGAAAGATAAAATGGTATACGAGAATAAGAAATAACGAAAAGAAAGACCTATATTTCCAATGATGTTAGGAGTCCAATAGAAAAGAAAATACAACCAGTTCTACATGGCACGACGAGAAATGAAAAATACAGAGATAGAACAAAGAAATATTATAAAGAGAGGATGAGAAAGCATCAAGAGACCAAAAATAGAAATTGGTACGTGGTACCTAGAAGCCCCAACTAAAAAGAAGACATATTAATAAAAACCTGACAATCGGCACGTTAAAACAAACACTCCACGACCTTCCAAACCCAGAGCATTTAACAGATAAGCGAACGCGACCTGCTAAGATGTTTCTTTGTGTTATTTAACTTTTCTTAATAAAGCCCAAATATTCGATATGGCAAACTCTTGAGACTATTTTCGTTGGCACACTACGGGCAATCCTTCAAGCCACGATGCAGTGAGAAAGCAGGTAAATTAATTTTAAAAACGCTTCAAGTCAAATGACACCGGAAACTCGCAACATTAAAATTCCTCTTCTAGGACCATCAATTTTAACTCTGCATTTGCTTCCAAGAAAACGCCCGAGTTTAGTCTGTAACTTTCACCTTTTCCACGGAGAACTGCTCCAAACTTTTCGGGGAAATGAAACCGAGGCATAAAACACGATAAGACCGAGAATAAAGTATTGTGCGCGTTACACCACGCTTTCAAGACGAGGTATTCGAATTATTATTTTAACAAAATTCCGAAAATGAAATAAGGCTCGTTAAAGATAAGGGATTCCGATTAAAATTCTTTTGAGATTTTTTGGTTGTATGCCCAACCGGATGTCGACGTCTACGAACGGAAAAATATAACTTCAATGTCCTTTGTAATTATGACGAAGGAGCATTGAACAGCTGCGGATACAAAGTTGCTATTTGACAATCCCACACAATGCAGCGGTGTTGTCACCGTGTGATTTTGGAGTGACTGAAATCTCACAACTACACTATCATATCTGGATTATCCATAATCATCCATTTTTCAAAATCAATATTACCTTTCTTCTACTTCTTCTTCTTTTTCTCCATCTCTTTAGGTTAAGAGGCCTGTTCTGCTACCCAAATTCCTTCTCTCTCGCCTCAGCTCTCATGATAAACTTAGCATCAAACTGTGAAAGACAACGGCAAAGCATAACCAAGAAGAAAAGGAGAAGAGCAAAAAACGAAGACCATAAATGCACAAACCTCCCACACTCAGAATAGAAAACAAAAAAATTCACTTTATGGGACGCGTGATGATACAGACTGATATGGAATGATTACACGGAATATACAGGAGTTAGCCTTTGCCTTACACTTCACTATCATTACGTTATAAACAATATCTTACAAGGGATTCGAGCACAATATTCTAGTAAAAGGCATATACTGGGTCGCCCGGAAAATAATAAAAGAGAATTACATGAAAGTGTTTATAAACTTTTTTCGTTTAGACAATATTCAACACTAATCATACTCTCACGCTATTAGAAATTAGATTATCGCCAAGTATATTACTTTTGGACTCACCTCCAACACTGCATTTTATGAACGATTTATCGGCCTTAAAATTGACCACAAATGTTTTTCCGCGGTTTAGATCTCTCAAAAGCCCTAGCTCCAAATTTGGTGAAATAATAATATGAAGAATATTTTTATATGCCCTTCAATTCTAAATAAGATATCAAACGTTACTAAAAGTAAACAGTCACACAGTCGAGCCAATACCAGCTTCACAAATAAGAAGTATACTTAACTTGATTATAATTTCCTAAATCAACACCGTTTGAACATTTTCATTAGTCTATAACTAAACATAGGTAGAGGTGAGAAGTTGAAGGCACCCTGACTGAAAAGTGAGCTTTTTCGGACTCGCTTCTTAAATTCGTAAATCGTTTTGGGCAAATCACTTTTCGGTATAAGAGATGTTTTTCAATCTTGAAATATCATCGCAAATCGTCTCGGAAAAAGGATACAGACATTTCTCCGAAAACAACAACACCGCCTTTCTCTACAACGGCACCGCCACACGATTTCTCGACAACCCGCACCATCGATTTCCCGTGCACATTGAACTCCCGCTCCACCAAAAGCTACTTCTCACATCTCCTCTCTCTTCGCCGAATCCCGCTCCCCTGAACAACAGTTACCTCACCGGAATCTACCACCTAAATCCGTCCACGTATGAAAGCCCGCAACTTCAACCCACCCGCACGATCGCAATTTCAACGTTACTAAAGAGCTTAACCCCTCCTCCCCCCCACATTACTCGTAATCCCACAGCATGAACGGACCAGAATAGAACCACCTCCGCGAAACACTAATACCACTGTGGTCGCTTTGAGAGAACTGGATTGCAACAAGTACGATATGAAGAACCTGACACACCAACCCCCCCACGCGCACTCACACTATATAGAATGTCAGCAACCGCTAGATTCCCCGTAGCACGCGGGGGAGAAGGTGTGTCTCATAAACAATTCCCAACGTTTAGAACCCGGTTCAAGGAGTCTATTAATTCGGAGAACTCAGAGCCCGCCGAACTTCGTCGGAAAGCTCGGGTTTACGACCGCCCGTGTCTCGTGCGCGGCTTCGGTTTCGCCCAAATTTATGTTCCCGGCCCCTGAGCGTAGAGCGCGCGAGCGAAGCGACGCCGCGCATTAAAATTCCTCGTCGAGGCGCGACGATCACTCCGCCCGCACAGCCCGCCTCCGCCTCCGTTTCCGAGAAGCAACGGGGCGAAGTTCGGGCGCCAGCATCACCCTCGCGCAGTGTTGTGGGGGTGAATAAGTAGAACGAATGATATGTGTGCGTATATATATATATATATACATACAAGTGTGAGTGTGTGTCTCGATTGATTATTAGTGATTCCGGGCACGTCAACTTCTGAAGTCATTACTCCCGTAAGTGTAGTGCGTGTTTTTCATCGGGAGGTGGCGGTGACCTTCACCCACTGGATAGAGAGATCCGGCGCCGACCTCCCCTCAACTAGCGGGGTTTTCCCCAACCAGGTATCTCCCACCAGCGGGGCACCGCCCCAGCCGGGACAAGCTCCAAGCTCCCGACCGGTCTCCCCGAATGTGTGGTAGTGTAGTGCGTGTTAGTGTAAGTGTGTGCGTAAGGGGTGAGGATAGGACAAGAAAGAGGAAGACCCGTTTGTTAGGGTACTGCTCCGACATTCGTCTGGTGTTGACTGAAGAAACCACGGAGAACTACCGATCAGAGCAGCCGGCCGCTAGGATTTTCCTCCAGACAGCGACTGAATTCGACCTAGCTGAAAAGCTAGTGTCGAAAATCCTGCCGCCGTCGGACGCGAACCTACGACCTCCCGGGCAGAGGCACTGCAGCGACTGCTGGGTGGCTCATGGGCAGCAGCTTCCCGTGCTGGGGTTCGATTCCCGGTTGAAGCAAAAATAGAGTTGTAGCTTTCCTTTAAAAACGTCCCAGTTTCTGTAGCTGTGTGACGAACTTGCTAGTTACGGTGAAGAGAATATATCATGTTTGCCTCATATCGCTCTTACCCCCAAGCACGGGAATTGAACTAGGTTCAGGCAAGGGAACACACGTAGCTGGTCTGCGAAGTATTTATACATATATATTTATATAAATGTAGGTATATAATAATAATAATAATAATAATAATAATAATAATAATAATAATAATAATGCCTTTGATCCCAATGTTGGTCGATGCCTTCCACTTAAATAGTGGGTAACTGCTGGTCAGCCAAGGCCCGTAGCGGGCTGTCGACCCAACGAACAGGAATGATGTGTGAATGAAGAAAAAATCTCACCCATCAAAAAAGTAAACTGTAAAAACAAAAAGAGGTACTGTGGAGAGGACAAAAGGAAAAAGCATAGCCCTCGTTATTGACAGTTCTCGTTGGTCAAATCCACATGCCAATTTAATAAAGAACTTGATTAATTGATTGATTGACTGGTTTTCAGCGCTCGTCAACGCCCTTAGGGGCGCTGAGTCGGTACACGCTCTTAGCCACCTCGGCCATCCATGTCGAGTAAACATTAATTTTAATTAATTAATTTATTTATTTATAATATATTAATAATAATTATAAATTAAATTTAAACATTAAATTAATTATATTTGTTTTCAAATTCTCTGTAAAGTGTTTAATGAAATGGTTTAATCAAATGAAGGGATCTAGGGTCGAAACGATGTTCACGACTGCTTCACCAGCAAGTGATACTGTATATGCCCACCACCACCATCACCACCATCACTTTCCGAGTGTGAGGCCTCGTCCTAAAATGGCATGAAGGGCTGAATAGCAAAAATAACGCTTCGTAAATAAATTCAAAAAATTGCATCCTTCTCGATTGGTTACTCCTTGTCTCTCTTCGCTTCCCACTCTATACACTCCCTTCCTCCCCCCTCCCCCGTCAGCGCCAGCGCGTTGCCGCGAGTGCCGTTCCAAGAACGCTCAAGCTCAAGCGTCGGTGGCGGGGGTGGGGGACAAGGAGGGTCGGGGAAGGACGGGGCGGGAAGTGGAGGGACGGGACGGCGCGCGGAGGAGCCGGGCGGGACGGGGCGGCCAGGCTGAGCAGGGAGCAGGACAGAGGCGAGGAGAGGGAGCGAAGAAACAGGCAAGAGGCAGAAGACCCAGGCAGGGGCAGAGCCAGGAAGTGGAAACCGTGCAGGACAGGGCAGGGCAGGGAGGGGCTCCAGGGCAGGGCAGAGCAGGAGAAGACAGGCAAAGGCAGAGCAGATCAGGCCAGAGCGAGAGGAAACTGGGCAGAGGCAGGAACTGGTGAGAACGAACAGAGAGGCATGCGGCACCGAGGCAGGGCAGGAGAATCAGGTGAGCGGAGCAGACCCCAGGTGGGAGCAGGGGAGCTGGGCAGGAAAGCAGAGCCAGGGAGCAGGCTGTAATCTCATTTCAGAGCCAGGTGGGGCAGGCGGAGCCGGGCAGGGCTGGTAGGAGCTGGGTGGGGAGGAGCCGGGCAGGGCGGAGGAAACCAGGCAGGGCAGGACAGAAGCAGGAGGAAACCAGAAGTAGGGCGAAGGCGAAAAGGGAGAAACTCAAACAGAGCAGAGTTTTTCTCAGGGAAGGAAGCTGAGTGGGAGCAGGAGCGGGGAGGAAACCGGGAGAGTGGAGCAGGGCAGGGAGGAGCCGTGCGGGGCAGGCAGGCGGGAAGAGGCAGGAGCGTGTGAAGCCGGGGGAAGAACCGTTCGGAAGGGAAAGCCAGGAAGGTGAGTGGAGCCAGGCAGGACAGAGGAGCAGGAGCAGGGAGAGCCAGGCAGAGGCAGGGAAGGGAGTGCCAGGCAGGCCAGGACAAACCAGGAGCCCAGTGGGGCGGGGCAGGGAGGATCCAGGCAGGGGGGCAGGGTAGAGCCGAAGGAGGGCATTAATGAAAACCGAGGGAGGAAGCCAGTCCCGGTAAAGGAAAGCAAGGGAGGGTGGGAGTGGAGCAGGCAGGACAGAGGGCAGGGCGGGGAGAAGCAGGGCGGGGCGGGGAGGAGCCGGGCGGGGCGGGGAGGAGCCAGGCGGGGCGGGGAGGAGCCAGGCGGGGCGGGACCGAGCCGGGGAGGAGCCGAGCGTGGCGGGACAGTGCCGGCGAGGAGCCGAGTGGGGCGGGGAGAGGCGGAGCCGGGCGGGGCGGGCGGAGCCGGGAAGGGCGGGGCGGGCGGAGCCGGGAAGGGCGGGGCGTGTGAAGCCGGGGAGGAGCCGTTCGGTGAGAAGCCGGGAGGGTGGGGTGGAGCAGGGCGGGACAGAGGGCGGGGCGGGGCGGGGCGGCCGGTGTAGCGTGGCGCCTCGAACGCGGGTGGTTCCGCGTAACCCGACAGCGAAACGAGCGCCGTATCGCGTTGGGGGTGGGAAAGCGAGGCACTCCGGGCGGAGAAATGGAGTTGGGAGAACTGTGACTGAGCATCGCGTCGGCGGTGAGGACTCGGGACCGAAAGTTTGGCAAAACACCGTATGTACGCGAATCTAATGCGCCATCGAATTCTTTTGAAACTTAAAATTATGAAAAAAAGGTTTTGTATCGAATGGAACGCGCATCAATCACAGAATAATAGGTACGGAATTGTATTTAAATATTTTATGTAAAACAAAAATAAAATTATCGTATTCATAATTAGCATTCTAACTGCATTAATGCTAATTGCTTTGCGTTAACTGTTTTACGCCTTATGAAGCATCATAAGACCTTCTTCTCTGTTTGCCCTCCTTATCGTAATGAAAACCTTCAATAGTAGGCCAATGATAAATGAAACGAAGTTGAATTTGAAATCTCCATTGTGACGTAATAAGCGAAGAAAAAATGAAGTTCCTGGCGTTCTACGAAACGGATTTGTTCTCGGATCTAATGCGCATCACGGTTTTGAGTTCTACATTTGTTCAAAAAAGTTGCGCATTAGATTGGCATTAATAAGGTACTTATTAATGTTACGATTTGTTTCGTAAGACGCTCCTAACGGCGTCATTAAAGGATTTTCTACGCCGTCCGTTAAGAATGGATTATAATAGAATATTTGTTGTGTTAAGACATCAGCCAGATCGATTGGGGAATATCAATTTTGGAGAAAATCGGCTGAACGGTTCAGACGCTAGTGTTGTTCACAGACGGACAGACGGACAGACGGACAGACGGACAGACGGACGGACGGACAGACGGATGGACAGATGGACAGACGGACAGACGGACAGACGGACAGACGGATGGACGGACAGACGGACAGACGGACGGACAGACGGACGGACAGACGGACAGACGGACGGACAGACGGATGGACAGACGGATGGACAGACGGACGGACAGACGGACGGACAGACGAACGGACGGATAGACGAACGGACGAACAGACGGACGGACAGTCAGACGTTTTGCAGTCATTTAATTTTTCTGAATCAAGTACCAACAAAACATGGATTCTGGCTACCCATCGTGTTAGAGAATTTTTTTTCTAAATTTAGCAACTGAGTTTATCCACTTTTTCTTTGCCACAGACACCATATTAAAGAGTTTTCTCCCAAAGATTCGCAGTTTTTTCTGCGCTGCTATACATAACTTTCTCTCTACTGCGTAGGCGCTAGTGAGAAAGTAAAAACTGCAGAGGTGACATACACATCACTCAAACACTCGGTAATGGAAGCCACGTTGATGAAAAGCGACAGCGCGGCAGAGAACAGTCGGAATAACTTTTAAAGACCTCTGACGTTTCCTGGAAACAGCAGAAATACATTTCTTCCCGTCTTCCCAAAATATCCGATTATATTTCAGCTTTTTCGCAGAACGAGTTGTTGACTGGCCGTTGCCGAAGGGTGCGTGGTTATGAAATAACGCTCCCGAAGATATGTAGCACCCAATGGAATTTAACCCAAAATACAGCATGGGTCCCAGTTTTCCTGTTTGAGATCAAAACACATCAACAGGAATCACTAATCATCAATAATTGATTAGTGATTCCTGACACGTCAACTGTTATGGTTATTAGTCCCGTAAGTGTAGTGCATGTTTTATCAGGGAGGTGGCGGTGGTCTTCCCCCACTGAATGGCGAGATCCGGCGCCGACCTACCGTCGGCAAGCGGGGTTTTCCCCTAACCAGGACTCTCCCACCAGCGGGGCACCGGTCGGCACAAGCTCTAAGCTCCGGGCCGGTCTCCCGGAATATGTGGTAGTGCAGTGCATGTTAGTGTAAGTGTGTGTGTAAGGGGAGAGGATAGGACAAGGAACAGGAAGGATTGATCGCACGCGGTCCGTGGCCCGTTTGGTAGGGTACTGATCCGGCATTCGCCTGGTGATGATCGGAGAAACCTCGGAAAACTATCGATCAGAGCAGCCGGTAGCTAGAATTCTCCTCCGGACAGCGCCTGAATTAGACCTAGCTGAAAAGCGTGGGTCGAAAATCCTGCCGCCGTCAGGACTCGAATCTAGAACCTGCCGGTCAGAGGCGCTGCAGTAACATCAGTTGATGCACTGAGCTCCCGTTCCCGGTCCCATCGTCGACCTGCACGGTTTTTCTCAACCAGGTATCTCCCTGGCCGGGACACCGCCCGAGCCAGGGCGAGCTCTAAGCTTTCGGCGATGAGTATCAATTCTGTAACCGGTGTGAAACCGGCGAGGGGACAGAGAAGTGGACTTAGTATTACGGGCTGTTCGTGGAAATGACGGTCACAATTACTGTAGATCGTAAAGTAAAGAATATCAGCGGGTGATTAATGAAGTGAAGTGAATTAATGAGAAACAAACAGAAAAATTTTATTTCTGTCCCACTTCCAAGAACCTTATTCGCCATACGAACGTGAATAATTAAATATCTGAATCCGTATTCCGCTTTCATAAAGTCTCAGAATTCTGGGTGTTACCGTGAAAACCCTTTTTAAGCTGATAAATTGGTCTTCAACCCTTAATAGAAAACCAATAAAAAGGCTGCAATGAATATTTATCGAGTTCTAAGCGTATATCTAGCTGAACTTACTGAAAGAGCATGCAGGTATAAATACAACGTTATAGAAGTTTGAGTGGCCGGAGAGGGAATGTAAAGAGACGAGTGAAAAGCGGTGATTTTCCCCTTTGAGTGTTCCCTGGAACGTCTGATACACTCAAGTACCTGTGCAAACACAGAAGCTTCTCCAGAAATTCTGTGAACAGCGTGATCGCCCAATCTCATCAAATTCTTACAAATTCCATTTTCGCAGAGAACGTTGAAACGAAGCCTCTCTCTCACGTTTCCATTTTGCAAGTTTGATACTAAAAGTTCCGTGACGTGTGCGAGAGTTCCGGTTGTAGTGAAACAAAGTGTGCTTGATGTATAAAATTTTAGATTCCAGAAAGCTCCCCCAAATTAATTATTAATTTAATACAAATAGTTACATATTTATAATATAATTTAATAATAATTCCATAGGTACCGAAAGGCCGTTCCGTCGCGTTCTGCTAGAAATCAAGTCCTGCCGAGATCTATTATTACTGAATAGTAAAATTATTACATTAAAGTTCCACATTTTGACATTGGGACCAACTCCTCCACGGTGGAATCATTAATCCTACCATCGCGACAGTCAAAGATCAAAGTGCAAGCTCATTCGAACGAGTAAAATTTTAAAAAATGGAATACTGTTATTGAAAGCTCCTTTGTAACAGAAGTCAATATTTCATTAGCTAAAATCTCGTTTTGGCTGGGATTTCTGATAAAAAAATAAAAGTTGGGAAAATAATAAGCGGAATACAACAAAGGAGAGAAAAAAATCACGAGAGGTGAAAAAACAACGTGAAAAATCGCAAGCTCTTTCGGAAAATAAGTGGAGTGCAGGTACTTAATACCGTCCAAGTGGGATTATATTTTTCCATGGACAAAGCAGCAGTACCCAGGATCATATACCGTAAGTCGGGAAGAAATATGATTTCGCTAATTTTCCTTCCCAATCCTCTTTTGTTTCCCACCCTCCTTTCCCTTTTGAATCGTTACTGCTCATCATACAAGAGTAATGTTCATCTGCTTCCGAGTGAACACTTTCACAAACAACCTGCAGACCTGTGAGCTCTTTGATGAAACATTTCTATCGCGCTAGATAATATTTTAAATAATTTCAACCGAATAAAGAAAGTTCAATTTTGTCTCTGTAAACACAGCGTCTGTTCATTACAGGGAAAATCGAATCGCAGGGAAATTAAGTTACAATGTTAAGCGAGGGCAAGGAGTTTCGTTAGTCAAAGGTGCAACTCGCATTGTACAACATTTATCAAAGATGTTAAACCCAACAAGATTCCGGGGACCAACATGTACACGCACATACCCTTACATACACGCACGTACACGCATATACAGAGATCCAAAAGCACACATACCAAAATATTCAGAAACACGTGTATACTGGTGTGCGTATACTTTCACATGAACATAAACGTGCATTCAATTACGAGCTTCGATCATAGAAACCCAGGCCTTGGAGCACTTATGAACAAACAATGAATATGAGATATCAATAGATAATTTTGATAATGTCGCTTAACCATCCAAAGCGCACGTTCATGATACTCCTTTGCCTATACACTAAAAATTGTATTCAAATGAAAACTGTAGGTGTGTACATAAATGCTTTTCTGTACATTCCGAAGATCAGAATATTTAGAAAGACTGTTTTTATGTAGTTAATAAAATGAGCAAACGAAACCTTTCAATAACATTATTTTCATCTGAAGTTTTATTTAACACAACTTATATATATATATATATATATATATATATATATATATATATGTATATATATATTCAGTTTTGTTACGTAATATTATTCATTTCACTCGCTATGCTTCGAAAAAATATTTTCTAGGTCGTAATAAATTGAACAGCGAAACTTTCCTACTCGTAATCAACATATAAAACACACATACACACACACACGCACACACACACACACACACACACACACACACACACACAACTGGTACAGAAATTATGTACAGAACTTGAAACAGTTTTCATTCGACCAGAAACAGCGAAATGGTCGTGCTGCCTGGCAAACGCTAAGCGCCCTCCTTAATTTGATTCGTCGACATTTGGCAGTCGGCTTTTGAAGTCGAGATTAATAGCTGATAAGAGGATCATTTCTGCGTGCGCGCGAACCCCTTGTTTGAGAACAGCCACCGCGCGTTTAAAACGAGCCTACGTACCAACATTTTTAGCGAGCAACGAAATGGGTGCTGGGAAAGAGGCATGTACACGTTTCGTGAAAAACAAAAACAATTTGGGGGGAAATGTAACTGAAATATTAATTTACGGAATTGTACAATCGAAGAGAATTTATTTGGAAAACAACAATTCGTTAGTAAAAATGTATTTTTACCTGCTCAGTACATATGTTTCTAGCGGTTCTAAAGAGCTTTTTCATCAATATATAAATGATAAAAGTACATTTAAGAATGACAATCAAATTAATATTATATCAGGTATCTCTTCCATTCAAATGGTGCTCAAAAAGGGCAAATAGAAACTTTTGGTTTAGTCTTGATACTTGGATCCTGTATGTTTTTTTGAGTAGCAGCACGTGAATATCAGGCATCCAACAAGAATTTTGCACAGAAGTAGGTTTCTAAGTAAACAATGTGCAAAAAGTCCAACTTTTATCACATTTTTCAAAATAATTCGCAAACCAATTTTCCTCAAATGTTTACCTTACATGAAACAAAAGAAGAAAAGTGACCTACATTTCATGTCTGAAAGGTTTTGTTTTCCTCCAACTAACCGTTTCCAACGGTTCGATTACCAACTGGGGCAGGATTTTCGACATTAGCCAAATAGTTAGGTCGAGTTCTGTCGCAATCTGGAGGAGAATTCTAGTGGCAGCTGCTCTCATCGGTAGTTTTCCGTAGTTTCTCCTATCAATATCACGTGTGTGCCGGCGCAGTACCATACCAAACTGGCCACGGACCACGCGCAATCTTTCCTTCCCATTCCTTGTCCTATTCTACCCTTTACACACACACTTACACTCACATGCATTACACTACCCACACATGCCGGGAGATCGGTTGGGAACTTAGAACTTCTCCCAGTTGGGCAGTGCCCCTCTGGTAGGAGATACCTGGTTGTGGAAACCCCCATCCCGCTAACCGACGGTAGGTCTGAACCGGATCTCGTCATCCGGTGAGGGAAGATTGGCACCCTCTCCCGCTGTACACTAACGGAACTAATGACCTTAGCACTTGACGCGCCCGAAATCACTGGTAATCAATCATTCACTGTGAATGTAGAACGTCGAGCAGAGCGCAGCGTCGTCGGCTTCGTTCCAGACCCTTGCCGCCTTGCCTGCGTTGCCCCATCCCTCTCTCCCATCGTCCCTCCCTCTCCAGAGCGAGCCATGTCTCCGTGGCTAATCGGAGGCGACAGCGGAGGCGCAGGGTGGATTCGCCAGACGAAGGACCAGAGGCGGCTTTCATCGCTGCCGCCGCCCCCAGCGTCACCCCACCGCCCTCTTCTTCGTCCGCCTTCCTCTCTTCCTCGTCATTGATCGCCATCCTCTCTTCCTCCTCGTCTTTCCCTCCTCTTTCCACTTTCCCTCCTTCCTCGTCGTCCGCCTGACGTTTTCCTCTTCATACAAGTCTTCCTCTCTTCCTCCTCTTTGTCCGCTCTCATTGCTTCCTCTTCATAGACCGCCCTCCTCTCTGCCTCCTACTCTTTGTCCGCTCTCATTGCTTCCTCTTCATAGACCGCCCTCCTCTCTGTCAGCTTACTCTCCTTCCTTGTCGTTCGCCTTCCCTCTTCTCCTTCATAGACTACATTCCTCTCTTCTTCTTCCTCCTCCTCCTCTTTCCCCGCTCTCCCTTCTTCCTCCTCCTCTTAGATCACCGGTCCCTCCTTCTCCCTCTCTTCCTCTGCCTTCCCCTCTTCCTCTTCATAGACCAGCTTCCTCTCTTATTCTTCCTTCTCCTCCTTCTTCCCTTCTTTCTTCCGTCCGCCATTCTCTCTTCCTCCTCCTGTTAGACCACTTTTTCCTCCTCCTCTTCATCCGCCTTCCCCTCTTCCTCCGCCTTCCGCTCTCCCTCTTATACCGCCTCCCCCGCTTCTTCCTCATTCTTGTCAGCTTACCCTCCTTCTTCATCGTCCGCCTTCCCTCTTCCTGTTCACAGACCACCTTCTCCCCTTCCTCTCCTCTTTGAAGTTTCTCTTCTTCCTCGCCGTCCACCTTCTTCTTTTTCTTCTTCTTCTTCGACCACTTGCCCTGTTCCTTCCGCCTCCTATTCGCCCACCATCCCTTCTTTCTCCGCCTCCTCCCGCGGTTAAACGCCCTTTCCGCGCGCTTTCGTTTGCCTCCATCTCGTCCTCTTCATCTGCATCGTCCGCACGCCTCCGCTTCCAACACTTCATCCATCCCTGGCTGTGCCGCAATCGTCTCCACCGCTGTCGCGTCTCCATCCAGCCGCCTGGCGGTTCTCGGAACCGGTAGCGGCGGCTTCAAAGCTAGCGTCTGCTCCCCCTCCGCACCACTCACCCCCCCCTCCGACCTCCACTTCCGGTCCCACGCACTCCGCCGCCCCCTCACAAGAGATTCCCCCACCACCGCCACCACCACCACTACCCACCAGTGAGTGGCGGGATACTTTGGGTCAGGGACGATTCGTCCCGGAACTCCAATTCACGCTCACAGCAACGGTACAAATACAAGACACACAAGAAAAGCACTCTCATATCTGTAACTACAGTTGAAACTCGAAACCTATTTGTAAAGTCGCTAATTTTGGAATGTCAGTAGGGGGACATTCGAGAATACTTCACTAAATTTAAATCTCTTTGAACCCTACTTATTTACACCCTTTCTAATTTACATGTTATCATTAATAAGCCCATATTACGAAATATACGACTGTTCGTGTTGTTCCGCATGAATTAATAAACTTTATACTTCCTTTCATTGCAACACAATAACACAATTTCATAATTCGTATGTTCATTGCTAAGTAAAACTGAATGATTATCTTTTACTTAACAATTATATTTGCATAAACATACAACATGACTATTCTCTCTGAACTTGTATAGTCTGCAATATCACTCGACAAAAGCACTTATTTCGTTCTGTTAATGTCGATTTTATTTCAATTCAATCTTGTTTTACATTCACTTTATCTTTCTATTCTTTAATTTTTTTTTCTTGGTTTTGAATGTATTTATTGTTTTACTTGAAAACTGTGTGTGTCGCCATATTTGATAAGGATATCTCGTTTCACAAATTACACTGCCACATTGACAGTAACTAGCCACGAATAAAACGCACGATTTAACGATCATTACAAATGTAACAATAAATAAATAAATAAATCGAGACGCAATTTCGTAACGAATAGTTTTAATTCCCAACAGTCGTCGGGCATCATAAAACTTTTCATTTAATAGTTGATTAGTTCCGAGCGTGTTAACTGCCAAGATCATTAGTCCCGTAAGTGTAGTGCGGGAGGTGATGGCGATCTCCCCCCTTTGATGGTGAGAACCGACGCCGACCTACAGTCGGCTAGCGGGCTTTTTCCCCATCCGGGAATCTCCCACCAGCGAGGCACCGCTCCAGCCGGGACAAGCTCTAAGCTCCCGATCAGTCTCTCGGCATTTATGGTAGTGTAGCGCATGTACGTAAGTGTGTGTAAGTAAGGGGGTGAAGTTAGGAAAAGAAAGAGGAAGGAAATATCGCTCTCGGTCCAGGCTCCGTTTGTTAGGGTACTGCTCCGGCATTCGCCTGAAATAGAAACCCGGGAAAACTACGATCAGAGCAGATGGCCGCTAGAATGTTCTTCCAGACAGCGTTATGTAACTAGTATTGAAAACCCTGACACCGTGGGAACTCGAAAACTAAGACCTTCCGGTCAGTGGCACTGCAGTGACATCAGTTGATGCCCTGAACCACGTCTCCCGGATTTTCATTAAAAAAAAAACAACATTTTAATTGCATAATTTCTTTCGTAAATATTAACACAGCTTAGCAGACAGGAGGCGCGTTCCCTGTCCGGGGTCCACAACGATGCTGAGTGGAGTGTCTCGTCTTTGAGAAGTCCCCGCGCGGAAATCCAATCTCATTAAACGCTCGTTACTTGTTCGCGGAGGGGCGGCGGCGGCGGCGGCGGCGGGCAGAGCGGGTGTCGGGTGAGGAGTTTGCGGAGATTGCTGAACATCCCAGACTTTGAGGCATTGCAAATTGTTGTAATGCGGCCGAAACACTGCGGTCCTGGAGCATTCGCAGCTGCTTTCCGGCTTCAAATTGCGAACAACGCAAAGCCGTGCGGCGAAGACCCGACTTACGTTGCCAGTACCAGACTTAGGTTAGGAATATGCGCCTCCTTTATTAGCTTCGGCTTGGGAAACGGAGGCGACTCGCATTAAGGGTGCTTCCGATGACTGGAAAGTCACTGGCGTATTACAGAGGAGTTACTCTAAGAAGGGACCAGTTTGACAGGAAGCAAATGAATATCATGTAAAGCGATGGCTTTGCAAAAGGTTGATGAAAACCATTTACTAATGAGCTATCTACAAGAACGCATTGACGAATTGAGTGCAGGACACGACCGCAGTTATGTTTTTTATTTTTTATTTATTTATTTTACGTCAAAAAAAAA
Organism: Teleogryllus occipitalis; assembly: GCA_011170035.1. Classification (NCBI taxonomy): domain Eukaryota; kingdom Metazoa; phylum Arthropoda; class Insecta; order Orthoptera; family Gryllidae; genus Teleogryllus; species Teleogryllus occipitalis. The sequence goes on along the minus strand of BLKR01007199.1, from coordinate 9,664 downwards.
CAGTTAAAAACTGCGTATGACGTGCTATGGGGAAAAGTGAATTGTGTGCACATTTTCAAAATTCTGTGATCCCTACACTAAGTCATATACTACTTAAATTTTGAATTTTTGAAAGGGAGAAAAAAAAAAACCTCCCATGTAATAAAAACTATTTTCAAGGATAAACAAGCAATAAATTTTGAATTTTGAAAGGGAGAAAAAACAAACAAAAAAACTCCCATGTAAAAAATCTATTTTCAAGGGTAAATAAGCAATAAATTTTGAATTTTTGCAAGGGAGAAAAAAACAACAAAAAAAACTCCCATGTAATAAAATCTATTTTCAAAGATAAATAAACAATAAATTTTGGCTCTTATTACTTCCTGCCGCGACAACATGGAAACGATAATTTGAATAATTGTATTTCCCACTGAATTCTAGAAGACGTGCACAGAAAATGAAGTTACATTTATGTCCAGAAGCAAAACAAGGGGCCACCTCAGCATTTGCTCAATGGATCAATGTTGTCAGCAATCGCCAAGAAGTAGCTGTCAAATCGGTCCCTTCTTTTAAAGATCTCTATTTGGACGACTCTCCACATTCATAGAATAAAGGAAATTATCTTATTCGATGGCCCTTGTTATTGCGTTGGTTGCGTCGGCACATTGGTGGATATATTTGAGTTGACAATCGTTGTCTGTGGCGAGAAAATGGAAGATAATCCTGAAAGCGAAGCTGTGAAAGATTTACTACCTCGTAAATCTAAAAAGAAAGTATATTGTGCAGAATACGAAATTTTCAAGGAGAGAAGGAAAGAAAGAAATATTAAGAACGTATGCGAAGTTATATTAGCTTAATTTGCAGCGAAAGTAAGTACTAATACTTAAATGCACGTTCATAGGAAAGTATACAAAAATGTATTGTACTTTGTTGTTTGATGAGTAGTATGAGTAAATGACCTACTTTCATTCAAAAATTATTAGTTACATGTGTGTTTCTATGCATTTGCTACATTTTTCAATAAAATAAAATTTTTGTGAGCATCATATTGTTCATTCCGCCGTCTGCAGTTTTGATATTTTTTATCGTACCCATTGATGGCTAATTTATTACAGGAGTGTAATAAAGTCTCACTTCACCGACTACGGACACCAAAAAACAGCCAACAAAGGCGATCGGATAAGATAAAAGTAATGCTTGTTGCTGTTACTTGAAGTTAGAAATAATGGAACTCCGCGCAAAATCCGTAGCATACAATGTAGAACTAACTCACCCGTGAAGTAACGCTAGAAGAGGTTCAAAGCTTCAATAGCACAGGAGACATACCTGCAAATGAAATAAATAATATGATTATACATATAGAAACAACAAAAAAGTTAACAAATACCGATCATAAATCATACCATTTCTAGTTACACCTTACACACGGAGGTCGTCTTCAGACAGTGCAGCCTAACACGAACTCGAGACCACATGACATTTCACGGGCCCTTAGAGAGATGGTATATTAAAAGTGGTCAATCGGGATATTCGATTGGTTAAATTGAAGGTTTATACAGAATATGAAATGTTAATTTTTATTGCATATCAAAGTGCAAATTTCAGAATTTTTAGGTGATAAATGTATATTTTTAATAGCATATTTTAAGATTTTTGAGATCATAAGAATCCTCTTTCTATATACATGTATGTGTATGCATATGTGGTTCATGTATGTGTATGTGTGTATGTGTGTGTATGTGTGTGTATGCGTACGTGTGTGTATGTGTACGTGTGTATGTGTACGACGGCGGTCGATCACCCGAGCGTGTCTGCTTACGCGAGTCAGCGAAGCCCCGGCGCCGCCTCCGGGCGTCGAACCGGGGCCCACCCGGTCCGCCAGCGGGGGGCGGGGGCGGTCGCGGGTAAGGTTACCCACGCGCGCTCTGGTTACCCTGCCTTGCTGTGCCGCGCTACGCCCAGCCGACACGCAACGGACAAGTTGCCGTGCACCGCGTACACTCGCCCGCCGGGCTGCCGCTCGCTGCCTGTTGTTATGCGTTCGCCAGGTGGCAAACACACGAAAGGGACAAGACAAAACAACAACAACAATCCGTGCAAGACAATCCAGAATTCGCTATCAGAGTTGCCAGGTTTTTTACGGGGAATCGCCCGTCTGTACTCCGCGGCCAGTTTTCTCGCACATTGATTTAGTGTCTTTGGGTGTCTTTCTCTCTCTCTCTCTCTCTCTATATATATATATATATATATATATATATATATATATATATATATATATATAAGTCGAACTACTGACCCAATAATAACGTCAACATGTATTATTATATATATATATATATATATATATATATATATATATATATATATGTGTGTGTGTGTGTGTGTGTGTGTGTGTACATATATATGTTTGTATCAATAGAAAATTTATTCATTCACGTACGAGGGCTCTTCATTTGTTTTTGAGGCTCCTAACTTGAGTGTAAAATAAATGCCCTACATTGAAATGCAAGCCTGCGTATTACTCAAACATTATCCGTAATAAGTACGAATACTTCCGATAACATGTAAGACGTTTTCCCTCACACCTGCCTCTCATCTAATCCCCTTTCACTTTTCGTGACCGGTGTAACGGCTCAATCCTCAGAACGTCACAATTACGTCACATAAGACTTCTTGTCGATCGCTTCTTCTTTGAGAAAATACAGATCTTTCTCGATAACAAATAAATGTAGCTATTTATTTTCAACGCTTGTGCCTTACAGTTCACTAGTTACTACTTCTTAACCACTGCCAAGTTATTACTGTTAATATATCTAGTGTAATATCTATTCATTTGAATAAATCCAAATTCCTGTGGATTTGAAAACCTTTCGAAAGAGTCTTCACAACCTTGCAAAGCTTTCTACTTGTTTAATTAGGGTCTTCTATTATAAAACAGCCTTGCAGGGAGAAGATAACTGAGAACGGTAACCCCTTATGTTACACCATGGCATAGACCGACTTCATAATTGAAATGATTGAAGGCGTTGTTATTGTCAACAATACTTTTTATTTCAATTGCAGCTATTGCAGCTTTCGATGGCTTAGCCATCATCATCAGTTTTCTGCTGTTTGGAAGTCACAAAAACTATTACTTCCAGACAGCAGAAAACTGATGATGATCATGATGATGGCTAAGCCATCGAAGCTGCTATTATTGAAGTAAATAATATTGTTGACAATGACAACGCCTTCAATCATTTCAATTATGTAAATGTCCACTATAACTCACCACTAAACCAACACCCTTTCCTTCATCTGGTGTTTCGGAAGGAGTAAAAATGTTAGTTAAGTTTCCAATCTTAAGTAGCCCAAGTAGATGTTCTCGCACCCATTCAGAGAAAACCTTGAACTCATGTAAACTTGGTAGAATCTTCGGAATTGTGTTCGGGAATGTTAAGCGGGGTAAGATGATGCCACCTTTTTCTGCCTCATGATTCTTTCATCCTCTAGCATCTTCGTCCATTTTTCGCTTCATCACTCAAATACTCCGATCTTTACTCTTCGTGTTTCTCTTTGCCCATCTACGTTTCCTAGTTAAATGATTTCGTAAGAAATTTCGGAGCGAAATATGGCACATCCAAATTACCTTCTTGCTCGTAGCGAGGTCTGAATGATATTGTTTTTCTGTTTTAGGGCTAACGAAGGATAAATTTCGCATTAAAAACTAGAATGAAAAGGAAATGATTGCGAACAATGGATGAATAAAATCACCAAATACGTATGTGCGAGGAATTTTTACTACTACCATTTACCACAAATGCAATCGAACCATCATGCCATCAATTATTCATCAAAAGGAAATATGTCCGCATCCATTAAATGACAGTGGTACCAATAAAAGTAGGCATCCAAATATGGAAACATGTTAACAGGTTAAAGCACAGATAGCCATCCATTTATCATGAACGACAGTTCAGACAGTACAACACTCATCCGGATGCCAGTCTGGATAGCCGAGGTCGCCAAGGCTCAAAGGCCGTAGCTGCCTCGACTCGAAGGGTAGCGGATACGAATTCCGTTGGTTTCATGGTTGGTTGTTTAGTGATTCCGGGCACACCAACAGATTAGGTTTTTACTCCCCTAAGTGTGGTGCATGTTTTCCTCGGGAGATGGCGGTGATTTACCCCCGCTGGATGGCGAGATCCGACGCCGACCTAACGTCGGCTAGCGGGGTTTCCCCCTAACCAGGGCTCTCCCACCAGCGGGGCACCGCCCCAGACGGGACAAGCTCTAAGCTCCCGACCGATCTCCTGGAATGTGTGGTAGTGTAGAGCATGTTAGTGTGTGTGTGTGTAAGGGGAGAGGATAGGGCAAGGAAGAGGACGGAAAGATCGCGCACGGTCCGTGGCCCGTTTGGTCGGGTACTGCTCCGGCATTCGCCTGGTGTTGATCGGAGAAACCACGGAAAACTACCAAACAGAGCAGACGGCCGCTAGAATTCTCCTCCAGATAGCGACTGAATTCGAACTAGCTGAAAAGCTGGTGTCAAAAATCCTGCCGCCGTCGGGACTCGAACCTAGGACCTTCCGGTCAGAGTCGCTGCAGTGACATCAGTTGATGAGCTACCCTGAGCATGCGATCACGGAGCTATCGCTCCCGGTACGAATTCCGTCTCGGGCATGGATGTTTGTGTTGGTTCGTATTATCCTTTCGTGTTACAATAGTTCCCCTCGTGGACACTATTTCGAAAGGTTTTCAGATCCACAGGAATTTGGATTTATGCAAATGTGTGGATATTATACTAGATATATTGACAGTAATAACTTCATAGCTAAAAAGAATCAAAGTAGTCGCTATATGATCAAGTTGTTAAAAAGACCTTAAAAAGAAAAAAATCAACTCTCATCCTGAGAGTTTTTCTCTCGAGAGACCAAATCATCTGAGGAAAGAATAAATAAATTCAAGGATTAATATCGACATTCTATAAATAGAATTCAAAATATATGCATTAACTCGACCGTGTAATTTCAATTGTAAAAAAATTGTAAATTAAAAGGAAGATTTTCTGAAAATATTTATTTAAAGACAGTTTAAATTCTATATATCTCTTTCTTAAACGATATTTTTGGAAGAAAAATATAAGATTTTTAGAAAACCAGGAAATATTAATAACTTGTTTTAAAAAGTCAAAACCGGATATATTGCTAACATTAACTCGCATACAAATGCCAACATGCTTGATTGAAAATGGGCCGTTGTTCATTTACGAATATTTTGATAAATTTGTGTATTTTGAAAATGCCGTTTACAGGCGTTTGATTTTACAATTTCTGCTTCGTTAATTTTGTGACGAATTAATACAGAATGGTTACAGAGATAATTGCTTCAGCTGTTTATTACTTAGAAACTTACACTTTTAACAAGTGAAAATTTGCGAAAAGCATTTGATACATAACTGGAACTTGCGTTAACTTAAATATTTGAAACTCCCCTGGATATCGAGTCAAAACATTGCATTGCACATATTTTAATTACACTTTGGATTTAATCAGCCCGTTATGAAATGCCAGTTACACATGTTTGAACAATATGCATGCAATCTCTATTCGGAAATTCCTAAATAAAGTGCTTATCACAAGCGAATACCCAAAGGACTGTCACATCAACATCCGTTATTTTTTTTTTCATGTTATTGTTATTTTACGAGTACCTCTATTTACTCAATTTATTTTCTTTCAAAAATTGATTTAATTTGATGATAATTTTTTTGTCCTATTTTACATAATTGACACGAGTTGTAAATTAGCTTACAGTCTTATATTTCTAAATACCATGATAGTTAATGGCATTTTATTACTAAGAAATAATATCAGCATTCCTCAGTTTCTGGAATTACGACACTTCGGATTCATGAACTTTTACATCGTAGGCTAAAACAAGAAGGTTCCTTCTTTCAGAACCCGAAATTAACCCTCCTTTTATTTCAATTTCAATTCAGACCAACTGTCAGTTCGCAACGAATCGACGAAATTATATTAACCAAACTCCCTGAAACATTCCCAAAGTACCGCTTATTTAACTATTGCTTGAACGTTATTTCCCGAGAACTTTTCCGAAACGTATTTTTCGAAATATCATCATCGCACGAAATGCCGACCAAGAGACCCCCACGCACGACTCAATTTTGAGGAATATTCGGCGATGGTGTCCATGCGTTTCACTGCCACGTTCGCTCAAATGTTTCCGAGCCTGTCAAAAATAAACTCTTCCGATCGCGTTCGCTGGAAGTTTTGTGCCAACGCAGACCTTCCTTGCAGAACCCGCGAAGCACCGTCCCCCCCCCATCCCATCCCATTCCATTCCATTCCTTTCGCCATTCGCTTCCTCCAACCCCAAGAGCAGAGGTTCTCAAACTGTGGGGAGCGACCCCTAGGTGGAAGGCAACGGCTGTAGCAGGGTGGGGGCGAGAAATGTTGAAAAATTAATATTGCATCTATTGGTAAAGCAGTAACACAACTTTAAAATTAGAAAAATTTATTTTTAAACTTAATGAAATGAAGACAAAAATCGGTTATACGTTGTCACAATTGATCAAAAATAAACATTTTTGTAAAACCTACCATTTTCAATTCCAATAAGTGTTTCCATTAATTTGATTTAAAAACAAAAGTTTTGTCAAACATAGAGAGTGCAAGAGAGAGCGAGTGTGCGCGAAAAAGACAGCGCGAGACAGCGAGAGAGAACAAGAGCGACACAGAGAGCGAGTGCGAGAGCGACACAGAGAGAGCGAAAGCGACACAGTGAGAGCGAATCAGAGAGAGCGAATCAGAGAGAGAGAGAGAGAGCGACAAAGAGAGGGCGAGAGCGACAAAGAGAGAGCGAGAGCGACACAGAGAGAGCGAGAGCGACACAGAGAGAGCGAGAGCGACACAGAGCGAGAGCTAGCACGAGAGACAGACAGACAGAGTGAGAGAGAGAGAGAGTGAGTGAGTGAGAGAGATTGATAGCATAGATTCCTGGAATTTACCCACTCGCAACAAATCTCTGCTGTACACAAATAAGTAGTCTTTTACAAATTAATAATAATAATAATAATAATAAATGAACTTGTAGCACTCCTGTGGTAGACTCGGTTCGAAGGCATTTGTGCCCCTCTCTCTCAGACAACCCATGCCGTGTTCGCGATGCGGTGCCGTGCCGTGCCGTGCCGTGCTGTGCCGTGCGTCGCCGCACGCTGGAAGCGCGCGTTCGCCCCCGCTTTCTAGCACGCGTGCTCCACCGCTCGCGCCCATGTTTACCATTACGGGCCCTGCAGGGCGGAAACAAGGTTATTTTGCCCGTTGGGCAATTTATGTATTGCCCGGGTTTCATTATCGGTATGGAAATTCGCCCCAGGTCTATATCCTGTTTCGCGTATGTTCGCCGTTCACAGAGAAGCAGTACGTATTCATGAGGAGAATGCTGCCCCACTCTGTTGGAAACGATATAGGCTCCGCTTTGGGAGCGCGTTTATGATGAGAATGAATATTGCCAAATATCAGTGGCGGTTTCTCAGAAGAGAGAAGGAAAACAAGGCCTCTTCACAGTTTTCTTCTTTTGAATAAAATCACAAAATAAAATATTTGCTTTGAGATGCGAGAGGGAAATGGATAAATTTTGGGTAGAGAGCTGTGACGAAATTGACTTTGATAGAGTTTTAAATTACGCGCGCTTTAAAGTGTCACGATTGATTGATTGTGATTCCGAGCGCATCATTAGTCCCTTAGTGTAGTGCATGGTGTTTCATCACGAGGTGGACTTCACCCACTAGATAGCGAGATCGAGCGCCGACCTAACGTCGACAAGCGGGGTTTTCTCCAACCAGGTATCCACTACCAGCGGGGCACCGACTCAGCCGGGACAAGCTCTAACTCTCCGACCGGTCTCCCGGTATCTGTGGCAATGTAGTGCATGTTAGTGTATGTGTGTGTAAGGAGTGAGAATACGAGAATTAAGAGGAAGGAAAGATCGCGCGTCCCGTCTGTCCCGTCCGTGGCCCGTTTGTTAGGGCACTGCTCCGGCATTCGCCTGGTGTTGATCGGAGAAACCACGGAAAACTACCGATCAGAGCAACCGGCTACTAGAATTCTCCCCCAGAGAGCGACTGAATTCGACCTAGCTGAAAAGCTACTGTCGAAAATCTCGCCACTGTCAGGACTCGAACCTAGGACCTCCCGGTCAGAGGCACTGCAGTGACATCAGCTGATGCACTGAGCCACCGGTCTTAAAGCGACAAGAGAATGATCGGAAACACCGAGGAAGAAATTGCGACGTTTCCTCGTTTCGTGTAGCAAATAGCCCATAATTATGTCACATCGCTCTTGCACCCAGAAAATATTTTTTTTTTAATGCAACTCGGACGGCCTATGAGAAGGCGATCCCCTTTGGACTGCCAGCTAGGGACGTCTCTTTCAACTACATCAACGAGAAACTTGGCGCCTTCTTAGCTCATACGTGAGCTATATCACATTCAGGCAAGGGCCTCGTGAACAGAGTCCAGCTCGTGGAATTATCTTACACCGTGGGCTGCTGGATGGGGCAAAATTGAAGCAACAAATATTTTCGTTCTGTCCCCTATCTTTTTATCTTTCCCCCTCTCTCATTGCAAGTCGGTGCATGATCTAACTTATTGAAAGTTTCATTTAAACAGTTCATGCAATTGACTTTTTCCTCCCGCTTGAGAAACACGCATGCGCAGCCATTCGTAGGTATAAATGGGAGCATTGTAGAAATCACGACCAGTTAATAAGTAGTAGAATAATGGATCACGGGATCGGTCAATTAATGAATTACATTAGTTTGCCAACGTTTCGGAATATTTTATTCCTTCATCAGGGCTTACTAATACATATACTGGTCAAACATAATGTTCCTCCACAGCACAACTCTTTCTTTCCGGCCGTGGCCATGGTCGGACCTGCTATGGACGTGTGTGCTTCAGCAACTCTGTATTGGAGTTGTGCTGTGGAGGAACAATATGTTTGACCAGTATATGTATTAGTAAGCCCTGATGAAGGAATTAAATATTCCGAAACGTTGGCAAACTAATGTAATTCATTAATTGACCGATCCCGTGATCCATTATCCTACTATAAATGGGAGCGTACGTTTATGCAATGAAATTGTCAATTATTGTAGAAAAATGCGACGTGATGCTTCTTCACACATTGAACGGAATTCTATAATAATGAAACTAGTCCCTAAGTTTTCAGTACTTAGTTCTCAAAACTAAGTCTGCCTTTAACAAATATTGTACTTTACATTCGAGGTCGATTTACTCACGTGGAGTACGATAAGGGTTGAGAACCGAATCCTGCAGCTCATGGAGATAACGAAAGAGAGAGATGGAGACAATTAGAGACGGAAAGAGACAGAGAGAGAAACATACAGGGAGAGACACACAGATAGAGAGAAAGAGACGGTCAGAGAAAGAAAGAGAAAGACACACACACACAGACAAACAGAGAGAGACACAGGGAGACACAGAGAGAGACACAGAGAGAGACAGAGAGAGAGACAGAGAGAGAGAGACAGAGAGAGAGACACAGAGAGAGAGAGACACACAGAGAGAAAGAGACACAGAGAGAGAGAGAGGGACACACACAGACAAGACAGAGAGAGACGGACAGACAGAGAGACAGACGGACAGAGAGAAGAGGAGAGA